>OMNN01100641.1:0-38488 GCA_900302755.1 Chromis chromis | reverse complement strand
GTGTTGATGAGACTTAGACACCCAAATAAACATTGTCCCAGAACAAGCACACTCCCTCATGCAAATGGAAATCCCAAATGTCACTGGCCTACCTCCGCAGGAAAATGCACCCCACCACATGGCAAAAACATCAAACAATCAGGAACATCTTGAGGAACATGACAATGGCCCAAGATGTTGATTTGACCTCCAAACTTCCTAGACCCCATTCTGATCAAGCATCAACAGGATGCAGTGGAACAAGTTTGATTGACAGAGGCCCCACTGCACAAGCCAGAGTACCCAAAGGATCCACTGCCAATGTCCTGGTGCCAGACCCCATAGGACACCCTGAGAGGTCCTCTTGTCCATGTCCAATGGTTCAGAGCATTTTGGACCACATAAGGGGGACCAACACAATATTAGGCAGGTGGTCATAATGTTATGCCTGATCGATGTAGCTTAAAAAGTGTGTTGCAGGTCAGTAAACCGTAAGAATAGAATAGAATTTCTTTATTGTCATTGCAAATTTGCAACAAAATTACTCAATAATCTCTTAGTGCCTAATAAATAAATACAAAGTGTATAAATAGGTAGTAGGAGGTCCAGGTTAAGTGGTAACAGTAAAAACTCACGGTCCAAGAGGGTGGCGGGGGATGGAGGGCACCAAAATTTAATCATCTGTTCCTTGTCCCATTATCAACATTTCCTGAAAATTTCATCAAAATCCATTCATGACTTTTCAACTTATCTTTCTAACAAACAAACAGACAAACGGACAAACAGACAAATGCCGGCAAAAACATAACCTCCACCGCTTTGTTTGGTGGAGGTAAAAATTATTACAAGTGTAATCAAAGGATTATAAGTCATAATAATTTATAGAACTTAAAAACATGAGTTCTTATTGAGGCAGGTCGACTTAAAATAATGAGTTGAATGAATGAACAGCTGAAAATTTACTTAACTCATTAAAATAAGTTTACAAAAAACAAAACAAGCATATTAACAGACATCCCAGGTTGCATTGTTGGGGGCTAAAACTCCCCAGAGACTCTTATTTTCAGTAGTTCAAGAAGACTGACATGGTGAAAACGTGCTGTGTGTCTTTCATACATGTTAAATAAAGTTATGGTTGTTTCTTCTAATCCAAACAATTCTAAGCATAGCAAAGGTTCTTATTGAATTCAGTCCCAACAGTCATAGACTTATAATTTATTTAACGGTAAGTGGGAGCAGCCTCTCACATTCTCTTTGTTCTGACTCTGGCCAAAAATGGCTTCAGCAGATGAGGCTGTAAAATCTCAATGTTAAATGAAGAAGAAACTCTTCAAACTTATTACATTTAAAAAGAAACCTAGTCTGTCTGTCTGTAACTGTTGTGTCTGTGACAGGTTGATTCAAGTTAACTCGGGTGATTTTACACTTTCACAACTTGTAAGTTAACTTTGAACACATTTTTTTTTTTTTTAAAGATTTATCTTTGGCCTTTTCATGCCTTTATTAGAGAGGACAGGACAATGGATGGAGTTAGAAACGGGAGAGAGTGGGGAAGGAAATGCAGTAAATGACCAAGGTCGGACTCGAACCCGGCACAGCCGCTACATCTCTGCACGTGGGTCACGCGACATAACCGCTAGGCTATCGGGGCGCCCAACTTTGAACTAATTAATCATCAGTGTAGTTAACTCACATTTTCAAGGCAGCAGAGGGACTAAGGAGGGAAATTATTGCTTAATTGTGACTCATTCATAAAGCCTAGCTCTGCCTTCGTTTTAATGGTTCTAATCAGACTGTAAAATCATGACATCTTTGGCGTTTGTTCGTCTGACAATCAGCAGGGTATTGCAAAAACTACCTTGCCGGATGTCATAAAACTTGATGGAGAGATGGAGCATTGGCAAAGGGAGAACTTCCAGATCACATTTTTCAAAAGTTTTAACTTAAGACATTGGCCTTGGCGAAGGTCTACGCTCTTCAAGTAGCCTTCTAGTTCTGTAATATACAAATGTCACAGTAAAAAACATTGTTCTTGCATTATTTTTCATCATAGTCTCCTTTAACTTCAGTGCACTTGGTTCACAGATGTTCAAGTTCCGCTATACCGTCGCAGAAGAACGTCACATCCTGAGCCTCCAGAATCTCCTCAACAACATGCATGACCTCATCATCACTTTGAAAACGGCCACCATGCCAGTGGGATTTCAGTTTGGGAGGTCAAATGGTGCAGGTTGCTTGTGTAAGGTTCATGAGGCAACAGTTCAAAGCCACATTTGGCTGCTTCTACCGCCATTGTCCTGGAGCAACAGCAGCCAGCTCGAAACTTTACTCTCCTTTCTTCTTTGATTGCTTCAAACATTTCAGGTTTGTGGACAGTGATATAAGGCTTTATAGTATACAGTTATGTCCCAAAACGGTAGTTACACCCCTTGTTTCTAGGTGAGGCTGAGAACTTTTTGAAGTACCCTCTTATGTTCGTGTATCATGGAATTATGTCTAAACTTAATGCTTCATGCACTACGCACACACAAAAACATTTTATCCCACATTTGATCAATTTCAGAATCCCCCTTACAGTCATCCTGAGCCGCTATATGACCGTAAATAAAATGTATTATTCGCATGCTCTGTCTCTTTATGTTTAACTTTCCCCAGGGCTCACACCCACAAATCCCAGCACCCTGAGCAGAAGCAGTCGAGATGACAGATAGATGATCGTACTCTTTTTTCAATTACATTAGAATGATGGAGCTGGTTATGTGCTGGGAAAAAAGAGCCTTTAGACTTACAGCCTGAAGGATGGGACTAAGATCGGAGAAGAGTTACGACCAAACCGAGGCGAGAAAGAGGGAGAGTTATGGCTACACACTGAAGAGGAGCACTGGGACAGAGATCAGGGCACTCAACTGTTAGCAAACAGTCAATATTGAGTCCGGTGATCCCTCCGAAGAAAAACTAAAAGATGCGAAATGGTGGGTGTGAAGCAAACATGACTGACACCTCTGATGGCGGAGGAGGGCCTCCCTTAAGGTTGGGGATCAAACAGGCTGTCTGGCACTTGACAGCTGACACTGAACACACCCTTATTAAAAAATAAAGATGTTTCACTGCCCAGCTTGGCCCACACACTCCACACATGCACACATGCACAAAGGCAGGGGACATCCATGCACACAAGCATGACATAATACACACGATCATACAAGAGCAAGACCTCAAATGTCACGTAACCTTGACTTTCTGTAAACTCGCACACACACATACGAGTCCCTCTGGAAGCTGACACCGTTTGGAGCCGTCGGGGAGGAAAGTTACATTAATGATTCTGATCGCCAGGCTTTACCGAGGCAGTTATCTGCGAACACGATCCAGCGGGGCCATTTAGACGGCAAACCCATGACAGAGGGATCTGACAGGCCAAAGAAACCGACACTGATCAAACAGGCTCATTTTTCTCCGGGCTGCTCTGTACTCGGTGGAGCTTTACTTCAATGATGATACATCAGACTGAGGATAGATAACCGCGGCTGACCACAACAGCTCTGAGATGAAAAGCCGCCGGGGTCAGAGCAGTAATATTTTACAGCTTGTTATCCCTGCGAACCCTTAATACGGAGCTGTGTCTGCTGGTGGACAAAGGTTGATTGTGAGCAGTGAGAACTCGCATGTGAATGATTGTTGAAAGGTACAAAGAAAAAGACAAGAAAAACCCCCACAAAGAACAGATAAAAGTCTAGAAAGTAAACTTAGTTTTGTGTGGTGGCTTTTTAAAAAAATGCTCTATCTGTGTAAGCATCAAACAATCTTATTTTCAGTTATCTTCAAATATTATATTACAGTTCTGACTCCAAGTAGGAAACCACTTTTAAAGGAATAGCTGACCATAGTAAGGAAATCTGCAGTGTTACAGCAGCAAAGATAGTGCAAACATTTAAGGAATGTAGTATCAAAAATAAAAATAAACCAAAATATACATAAGTACTAGTTCTAAAATTAACAATACTGCACATATCAGTGGTATTGCACTATTGATAGAGTTTTATTGTTGCACAGATTGTACGTAAGTAGAAAACTAACAAAATAGCATACACCGATCAGCCACAACATTATGACCACTGACAGGTGAAGTGAATAACATTGATCATATTGGTACTATGTGGTGTCTAAGTCTCATCAACACGGATGTTAAAATCCAAGGTTTTCCATCAGAACACCACATAGTATCAATATGACCAATGTTATTCACTTCACCTGTCAGTGGTTTTAATGTTGTGGCTGATCAGCTGATGAGCCACAACATTAAAACCACTGACAGGTAAAGTGAATAACATTAATCATCTCATTACAATGCAAAGTTTTGCTGGGAAACCTTGGTTCTTGGCATTCATGTGGATGCTACTTTGACATGCTTGTTGCAGACCAAACACACTCCTGACACCAGCAGCCTCCCCCAGCAGGACAATGTTACACCACAAAACTGCTCAGAAACCGCTCGAGGAACACGACCAAGAGCTCATGGTGTTGTTCCGGCCTCCAAAGTCCCCAGATTCCAATCTGATCAAACATCTGCTCGACCGATGTCCCACCCTGCAACCCACAGAACCCAAAGGATCAACTACCAAACATTGATATTTTAAGTAAACGAGGAATGTCTTCATTATGTTATACATTAATAATAAACTCATTACTTATATTTATTTTTAAAAAACACTCATTATTTATTGTCTTCAGCCGTATTACAACTGACATTCCCTGAAAAAATATGTCACTTTTGATAAATTTAATATAACACACTGCAAGGATGGCTTTAGTTGTGATATATAATATATGACTATAATTACAGCTTGCATCCATCATCTGTCTATACACCAGAAATGGACGTCTCACAGGAATAAGTATTGTGGTTGATACGTATTTATAAGAAACTCTTAATTAGCTAAGCATGGCAATATTTCTAAGCTGTGGGATGCAAGACCGAACGAGATATGATGAACAAGATACAAGTTGGCAATAAAAAATAACTAAATTACCAATGTAAATTAGGAGTATTTACATTGATCAGTCTCAACATTACAGTGAAGGCAGACATTGATCATCTCACTACAATGTACCATGGGTTTTGGCATTCATGTGGGTATTACTTGCTCTGAACCATTGGGCATGGACAAGAGGACCTCTCAGGGTATCCTATGGGGTCTGGCACCAGGATGTTGGCAGTGGATCCTTTGGGTACTCTGGCTTGTGCAGTGGGGCCTCTGTCAATCAAACTTGTTCCACTGCATCCTGTTGATGCTTGATCAGAATGGGGTCTAGGAAGTTTGGAGGTCAAATCAACATCTTGGGCCATTGTCATGTTCCTCAAGATGTTCCTGATTGTTTGATGTTTTTGCCATGTGGTGGGATGCATTTTCCTGTGGGGGTAGGCCAGTGACATTTGGGATTTCCATTTGCATGAGGGAGTGTGATTGTTCTGGGACAATGTTTATTTGGGTGTCTAAGTCTCATCAACACAGATGCCAAAATCTAAGGTTTTCCATCAGAACACCACATAGTACCAATATGATCAATGTTATTCATTTCACCTGTCAGTGGTCATAATGTTGTGGCTGATCTGTGTATATTGTTCCAGGTAAATTACAAACCCCCATAGCAACAGCACTACCAGACGACAGCAGCCTCGTACTTCCATACAATGTGTCCTGCTACATTATTAAAAGTGCTTAGAAATGACTCGAGGAACCAGACCAAGAGCCGAAGTTGCTAACCCAGAATCCAAATGCCAGATCCACAGAGGCCCCACCCTGCAACAGATTAATATATAATTATAATTACAGCTTGCATCCATCATCTGTTTGTACAACAGATATGGATGGATCACAGGAATAAGTATCATGGATGACATATATTTTTTAACAAACTCTTAATTAGCAAAGCATGGCAATATTTCTAAGCTGTGGGATGCAAGACTCAACAGGGTTTCTTATACAAGATTCAGACTGGAAACAGCAGTAGCCTCCTGCTTCAGTACAATGTGTCCTGCTACATCACAAGAAGTGCTTGACCAAGAGCTTGAATTGCTGACCCAGAATCCAAAAGCCAAACCAGATCCACAGAAGCCCCACTCTGCAACCCACAACACCCAAAGCATCCACTGCCAACATCATCAGGTGGTTTTAATGTTGTGGCTTGTTGTTGTCAAGGACAGACATCCAAACTTTAACTCATAGTCTAACTTTATTGAAATAAAACGATACCCTGACACCAGTTTATGAATAACTAACACGAAAAGTTAGGAATTTCCAATGCAAGAACAAAATGTTCTCTTTACATTTTTGGTCCCGGTGTAATTGTTAAATCATTATTTCACTTTACCCGAAAGCTTTCAAAGGTTTTTGAAAACAGAAAGTAGCCTTTGATGCAAGCCTTTTCAAAGATTCCTTTTCAGTGTTTTGCTGCTAAATACATCAAGGCTCATATGAAGTTTTACTTTAGTTTGGCCTTGAGTAAAGGCCTGTGACAGTTGCTCGATGACTCCCTGCTTTCTAATGAGCCCTCCTGGTTAATTATGAAACAACGAAAACACCAGAGTCAATGCCGAGTTTCAGCACATTTTCTTCATCTTCTGGACAAATATTAATGGATCAAGAGCATAATTTGGTCCGTTGCTCGTCTGTTGGTTAACAAGGAGAGTGTTAACCAAACAAAATATATGCATAGAAAAAGAAATGCAACGCCTTGTTGCAAAGAAAACAATATTACTGATAAAAGGAAAAACTGCCAAGTGTAATTTAGCACGTTTTCTTCAATTATGCTTGTGAAAAGCCTCTTGTTCCTGAGTAGGTACATTGATTTACAGAGAAGGCTTGTACCAAAATAACAAAATGTATCCATTTACTGAATCAAAATCAGACAATTGGATAAACAAGGCTTTTCTTTGTCAATGCCATCCACGGTTTCACTTTTTCACCACAGAGCAGCATGTAGGGAGCACTTGAGGAGAAATACACAGTTCAGTTATTCAGTTTCTCTTTAGTTACAGATTCTTCCTGATAGAATGTCTATATATCAAAAAAAAAAATGTAATAGATGTTGAAAGAAAAAGAGTCAGAGACAAGGGTGAGAAAGAGAACGAAAGGTGAAATATTAATATATATTATTGAATAAGGAGCAGCTCTCTCTCATCCACCATTATTCAATAATGTATAATCCTTATTTTATTACTTTTTGGATTCCGTAATATAGGCATGTGGGGCTGTTTCATCGGGACACCCCGGCTCTGCCCTCTGTACAATAATTGTTTGTTCTGGCTGACTGAGCCCGTGTATCTCCCACCGATAACGCTAAACACAATTTCCCCCAGGAGCGGACTTTGCTGAGAAAAACCTGTGCAGTCCATTTCCCAGTAAAGGGCAAATTAAAGAGGGAAAAACAGGACCCTCCGGATTGAACACGGTGTGTTCAGCATGTTAGATGCTCAGGCGTGTGATATATTTGTATCCTTAAAGGGCATTTCAAGGTTATATTTTCAATTATGCTCAGTTCTACATCTGTCTGATATCATGGCATTGATGGTAAAAATGGCTTCTTAACTTAACCTTCACCATGTCCTTGGATCAGATTTGTTGTCATACAGAACTATTTGTTGATAATTTACTTAAAAATGACTGAGCTGGGGCGGCCGGTGCACTATTTCTGAAACCTTATTTCTGCAATGTTCTTTGTGGTCTAGTTTGTTGATTTCATGCACAAACCTGTGGAGGATCATGAATCCGTATGAGTGCTATGATATGCAGAAATGTTAGTGGGTGTCCATCACTGTTCTGCAGCAGGTGGCCTGTCCTGGTGAGGAGCTGAATGAAGAAGCAATCCAAAAGCCTCTGTGTAATTGAAATGTCCCTGTTGTGTATAGATGTCTGGGAAGAGGAATGACAAATCAATAATGTTTGCTATTAAGTTGCTTTTTTCCCCTCAGTTTTCTGAAATGGGGGATGGGTAGGTTAAAAAAATTGCTCCTTGTCAGGTGCGTTTGCATCTTGCGGGGTTCAATTTATCTAAGGTCCAAAAAAAGAAAAAGAAATTGCTGCCTCCCTGTTGCCTTGAGCTTGGAGAAATAAACAGTCAATATTTGCTCCTGGGGACCTGCAAGAGGACTCGCACATAAATCACCCAGCATGCACCTGTCCAAAGAATCAGCCACAGAGTCCTGTGTCATCGCGTTTAGGATCACGCTGCTGCTGAGGCTCCCCTTCATCTTTGAATCAATGTGCCAGGGGGCACTCAGAGCTGCAGTGGCACTCCTGGTAGAAGGGACAGAAGATGAAAATTACTTTTCCATCATTTCCCATTGTGCTCCCACAGCAGCCTGTTGTGAAGTGCTGTTGTGATGAAGATCACAAACTACTGGCTTCACACTGGTTTTACACAGTGAAGGTCTTCCTTTCATTTCCCTATATGTAGCTATATAGGTTCATACATGACAGCTATGTGGGGAGACTCTTTTCTTTCTTTTTTTTACTGAAAAGTATTTCTGTCAAGATCATAAAATGCTTAATTGCTACAGTTTGAGCTCATTAAAATATGGGGACAGTGTCAATTGATGGGTTGGGGATTTAGGGATGTCCTGATCTGATCTCAAAGATTGGGATCGGGGCAGATTGAGGCATTTTTATAACTGATCGGTATCAGCACGAACCTAACCCTGACCCTTTTTTTTTTTTAATGTCTGCTGTTAAACAGGTATTGTAAATGGAAGAGTGCTATTTGGGGAAGAACAGTAAAGATGTAAACTCCAAATAGTTTTCTGAATCAATAAGCAGCAGCAGTCAATCAATAATGGATTAATTGACACAATTTGACCTAAGCTTATATTGCTGCACAGCACTGCCTCAAATTCCACTTGAATATTGGACCACTGTGCTAGTCAATACTGGTTTGTCTTAAACACATGAGCTCTGGCTGGAGACCATCAAGCTGCACAGAAGTCTTTGTCATGGTGCCCATTGCTAGCTTAACCCCAAAAATGCTCTCTGCTTGCCAAGATAAAACTGGCCATAGTGACTGCCTCTTCAGGTCAATGTTAAACAGTAGGAGGCTCCGTCTGGTAGCATAACCAGGTACTACAGCTAATCTACAATACATTTTCTGTCATGCATTTAAAAAATACAGGTTTTAGCCATCCTTTGGAACCTGTGGAGCCATGGTACACCCTACCCTCTCCACACTACATTTCAGATAATGCCTTACCGGAGCTTTACAACAACGTTTCTGACCACAAATTTAATTAAGCAACAGCATTTTTTGTCTCAATGCATTGTGAGCTATTTGTCAAGCATTGCATTGATTTTAACGACGTTAATGTAATTTAAGTGTGTATTATTTATGAAAATAGTATCAGATTGGGACTAAGTATCTGCAGATACTAAATATTAAATAACTCAGATCAGATTGGGGACAAAAAAAAACCTGATTGCAACACCACTAGTTCAAATCTGCACTGAAAAATATATGTAAATGCAGCATGGACACGGTCATCTTTACTGAGTTGGAGAAAAAGTTCAAACTCTCATATATATTGTTCTGGTTAGAACAGGGTCAGGAGTAGCTCAAAAGCACAATGATCACATAGTGTGACCAGTACGCTATTTTCACCTAGCTAGACCATTCTCTAGTGCAGACACAACACTGTGTTGAATGGTCTGGCTGCACCTCATTATCATTTTGCCATTGTATTTCTGTAAACCAATCACAATCATCCTGGATGGGGCTGAAAATGAAAATGGATGCAGCGATCATGGTCACATCAAATAGTGACAAGGGAAATGTTTTGGTGCAACATTTGCATGCAGAGAGGTGAGCTTTGCCATTCAAATGGATAATTTGATTATTAATATAGTACACACTTGGTTGTTTACTGACATCCATTCTGTTGTAGAGATGTGTCAGAACAACAAATACTTAGTCCCCTGTGTTAAAACAAATGGATAGACTTTAATAAAATATTACATATTTATGTTCAGTACAATAATTTGCTAGTTTTTAGAAGACAAAGACCTTCAAGTATTATATATAATAGGCATCTATAGACAAAAGTAGCTGTGGGTTTAGTGGTAATGGCGATCTGATATTTGCCATACATCCAGCTCTCAAGTGAAAGGACATCCAGCAAGGAAAATGAGTCTGGATGTATCACTGGCCCAGTCATTTCTGATGCCCTTTTCTGAGACAAATCAGACCTGTCCGCAAATACAACGGGAGTCTCGCATCACATACTGTGTCGCATGGAAGAGCCTCTAGCTGCTGTCATTAGGAGGAAATGGGCCTAAATGCACAGCTCTGCAAGACTGATAGGCTTCCATCGACCAGAGCAATCATCCTGAGACAACAGGGGTTTATATACAATTTCTCACATAACCTCCCTTCTAGAGATTGTCTCTATTGTTGTATGTATGATGAGTATAGTGCCAGTGCTATCAGTTCATTTCTGCGTCGTATTATATGAATGCTCCATGTGATCTGTTTGAGTACATAATTAAAGACTTTGTCTATATGAAATATGCAGCGGAACAGTGGAAAATATGTTGCCGCCAAGCGTAAGTAATGCCTTTGAAACCAGCGTTTTGTCTCTCAGTCAAATTGTTTTATCAGTGGGATATTCACCAGAGTGGAATAAGGACAGAAGGTTGGCAGGAAAAAAATGGAAATACTTATTGGATAATGGCTTCCCCTTTTTCCATTTTTCCTGTCTGCCAGTCTGTCTGCCTGCTTTCCTCTCTATTTCGCCTCTCTAGTGTTACACAAACACTTTGAGGGGTCCTGGCAATCTGTTCAATCACCCCCCTTTTGCAGGTCTTTATGCGGCTCTCAGAGGTCTAATTATCAGTGACAGAGGACTTTACCCAGTCGAACAAATGACAGAGCACAAGGAGCCATCCCTCCTTCACCGCAGTAAGCAGGAGGTTTTAATATAAAACCCCCCTAATAGTTTGCGCCTAATAGTTAAGTGTTACTAATCATCCTCGGCCTTAAAATCATGAAAAGGCAAAAGGATGAAATTATAAGACGGAGTCGTAATGTTCGGTGGCACGCTTTTAATTGAAAATGACATTTAATAGAGAATAGCATACTGTAGATGGATCCTCCATCACTGTGCTGTCATACAGATCAGTACTGAGGAACCCAGTGAGGCCTTTTGAGACGGACAAATGGCAAACACATTTCAGCGCTCACATCTTTAGATCACTTTTCAGCGTCATGAGATGATTCACCTATTCGGCTCTGAGATTGGCATTGTTGGACATTAAACATGACATCTTATTTAAAGCAATTGCACCCTGTATCTTTGATTCCATGAGATAAAATGTTCCTTCATTTGGTCTCTTTAATTTGCCCACATTTATGTTATGCGATGATTCATCCCAGGCCTCCTCATAATCCGAGCGGAGTCGTATCTGTGTTTCAGATGAAGGGCTTCCTTCCTCCCGAGTAAAGACGAGCACCAATATGCAGCATGAGTCATGGGGATAAAACAGTAGCTTTGTATCATCAAGAGGTCTCCTAGAGAGTCTACCTGTCACAACAGCCATTTAAAAAACAAAGAGACGAGAATAACGTAAATCCCTGTGAAACCCAAATCTTTCAGAAATACAGAAACAGAGTGAAGGGATCCAAGTCGAGATAAGCACTGATCGAAGTCTATTTCACAAACCTCTGCTCTCAAGTTACTCCTCTCCTGTGCTACTTTGTGATACTGAATCTAATTTATTCACTTGGCGTAGCTTGTGCAGCATTGCTGAATTAGGAAGACTGGAGGCTCTGAATTGCATTTATCAGCTGAAGGAGTTAACGACATGCCAGGTGGGATGATATGAAAGCCCTGCCTCAACAGTGAAAGAGGGAATACAAAGTTAATCTAAAAGCAGTGGGAGGTGCACGCTTCACTACAT
The DNA here is from genome assembly GCA_900302755.1 of Chromis chromis. Lineage (NCBI taxonomy): Eukaryota > Metazoa > Chordata > Actinopteri > Pomacentridae > Chromis > Chromis chromis. The sequence goes on along the minus strand of OMNN01100641.1, from coordinate 26,567 downwards.
GATAGGGCGAGAGGGAGGCAGCTTATATTCCATGCAAAGCGTAGCTTTTCTGCAGAGATCTTAATGAAAACCTGGGATGAACATTGTCATCCTTGATGTCCCCTGTTGTGCTCTGCTGCCTCTCCCTAGATAACTCATGGAAAACCTCTTGTCAATGCTTTATTGAACTTAAAGATAACGGCACCTGCTAATGCTGTCATCCTGCCAGAATCTGCAGTTCACAATGTCTCTGCATTTATCAGCTAATTTGTGAGTTTTAGGTGACAGGAGGTACAAAAAACAAAAGGAGATTATGGATGCATGACCTACGATATGTCCTCTAGTTTTTCTGTTTGCTCTCTGTAATTCCAAGCTGTTGCCTTTCAAATCCACTGATCACACCGTTTATTCACTCAAAATGGTGTGAATTATCTTTATTGACTTTCAGGTTGTAATAATTACTGATATCAAGTACCTGGCAGTTTGGTTGCCTCAGTGGTGTCAACAATCTTGAAAGACAAATACGCTGTGCAAATCTAGTAATGTGGTAACGAAGGGAAGGTGAGAAACATATTGTTTTATGAATATAGTGTTGGCATCATCACCTCTGCCAATTCAGTCATCTGGCAGGGTAGAAATCAAAATACACAGTGATCATGCCAAGTCTGGGCAATATACACATTAAGTACTACATTGCATCTATCCATGAGCTGTCATTCTCTCTCAGTACTGACGAGTCATTTATCTGATGTACTATCAATATAAAATGCAAACAGACTCTTGACTTTTTCCTGAGTGTTGTAGGCTGCAAGTTTTCTTATGCGAATGTCCTTCACTGTGCAAGCTCTATGTAAACATCTTAGTTTTCTATATTAATGTCCTTCTTATTAATTAAACCCCTAAAGACTCATCTCTGTGTACCAAAGTTATTTATTTAGAAGTTTCTCTCCAGCTCTTCAGATATAACTCTATATTGCTGCCTTCTCTAGAATAAGAAAATCTATTAAATTCCTGCCTCTCTCCCCACACAGCCTGCTACTCAAGCTCACCAGCTCACCTAAGACTCTACTTAAAAACTGTAACACTTCTCTACACTACAAAATGGCAAGTGTATATGCTAATTTTGCTAATGATATGTCTTCCAGCGTATAAAAAAACTACACAGGGACAATTTAACTACATAATAAGACTTGATTGTCACCTGAGGAGGCCTTAAAGAAATACTTGTAAGTTATTAGTTATAGTTATAGAAGATCAGTTATGTAAAGAGTGGTGTGTGTCTTATCATCTAACTATCTACAAGATTGTCTGTGTAGATTCTCAGTCAACTTACTACTAGTAATCATAGGAGCATCAGTAAAAAGCCCCTTAGTAAAAAAAAGAAAAAAAAAGAAAAAGGACATCACTTCTAGGTTCTTTGGCTCTCCTGGTTCACCCAAAGGATAATACATAAACATAAAATTAACCAACATAAAAACAAGCTATGCAAAGTTGTAAATGCAGTCCAGTGCATCAAGGACTTATATCACAATTTTTTTTAAAGATTTATTTTTGGCCTTTTATGCCTTTATTAGATAGGACAGTGGATAGAGTCGGAAACGGGAGAGAGTGGGGAAGGACATGCGGTAAACGCCTGAGGTCGGAATCGAATCCGGGACAGCCGCTACGCCTTAGCACTTGGGTCACGCGACATAACCGTTAGGCAATCGGAGCGCCCCAACTTATATCACACTTTTGACATCTTCAGTCTTTCCTGACTGGTGCAGCTTCATAACTGTTGTTGTTGTTATTGTTTGGGACCTGGTGGTTTCACAACCACTCACACCTCAAGGCATTTGAGTCTCAGTCCGTTAATGGGCCCCTGTGGCATGTGATTTAGTGCTGACTATAAATCTAAAACTCCCCATCAGTCAGTTAGAACTGAAGAAGCCTCTGGATGAAGGCGAAATGTCCGCAAGAACGTAAAAGCGTCCAGTTGCTTTTATACGGAAGCTCCTGAGATTATCTACAAGAAATCAGAGTAATGAGATTATTATTTTAATGAGCAATGAGAGGAATGTGGATGCAATAGTATTACCAGTACACTGCAAAAACAGTTCTGTCTCTTACCACTAAAAATGTGGCAAATTAATTAGCCTTTGAATGTTAGCATGTGATTAATAAAAGAAAATAAGCTAAATATTGACACAATGCACATGTCTTGTATGGGATTAAGAAATTCCAAGACTGTGCCTATAAAAATATAATCTAAATCTGGCCACTATCCCTTTCAAAGCAGTCTTCTTGTGCAGTGACACTCTGCTCCCAGTGCTCCTGACACATTTAGAATGCTCCCTGGAAGTCCATTTGCAATTTCACCATGGACAACAAACTTGCACAGAGAGCATACATCAAACTGTGAGTCAAACCTTCATATCAAGGATTATAACTAGTAACAAGAGTTGACTAAAACCCAGAGACCAAACAGCAGTCTTCAGTGGAGGAGCCTGACGCCTGTGACTGAAAGTGTGTCAGGTCAAAAGTACGACCAAGAACAAGCTTGTCATATTCTTAGACATTCAAGGGTTTGTGCACCATAAATTTGTCCCCTGGAGTCAGACTGTCAACACCAAGCTCAACTCTGAGGTGTCTGAGGGAAAACATTCAGTGCAAACAACCTGAACTGTGGTGCTCATCATCGGGCAAACGCACATCCGCTAACAGCATGTTGAAAGGCACAGAGTCACTCTGCTCTCCAGATTTGGTTCCCTGCAGCTTCTTCCTCTTCTCCAACATGAATTTAAGGTTGAAGGATCACTGTTTTGACACAGTGGAGAAGAACCAGCATGAATCATGAATGATGCTTACAGAACTGGAGCGTTCCAGACGTGGCAGGAGCACTGGGAGCAGAGAATTATTGTACAAAAAGGCTCATTTGAAAAGGAGAGTTGTCAAATGTAAATCAGGGACATTTTTTTGCTTTCTATAGGTGCAGTCTCTGAGCTTTTGATCACATCTTTACACGCAACCATTCATGTACGTCTCGTTCGGCACATTTCCTAAGAAAGAACAAATTCTCCCCCACAGTGGAGCATAAAAGCAGGTGCTGTCTAAGTGGCAGGAAGATGAGGTTTCATTATGTGGTCAGTCATTTGTTCCCAGTACTCTCGGCCTGGCTGCTGGTGGGCTGCACAGCTGTGGGCTGAATTAAAAGCCCAATCACACTATAACCAGTAGAGGTCAAGTTCAGCACCATACTAGCATTAAAGCTTTGTATGCTCCAGAGTGATACAGATGGTCCACAGTCTTTAGCACTCAATATCCATTATACATTCCTCATAGCTATTCATTCATGCACTCCACTCAGTGTCCAACACACACAAGACCACACACTCGCATCTCTGTCTCAAGGTTCCATAAGAGTGTGTGAATATTTCCTTATTGGCAGGACGGTAGCAAACAGACCCTGCAGACATTTATGTGTCACATACAATTACAAAGATGTGTGTAAACCCAATGGTGCATGTATGGAAGCCCAGTTTACGAAGGCAGACTGATTGGTAAGCAAGTTAAACACTCTGTTGAGATTCTTTCTGACAGAGTGAATCAATCAAGTTTGTTGTTCTCCAACCTAAAACTGTGCAATGTCAGAGATTTAAGGAGCTTCAAATGACGTTATATCTGAGAGAATGACTGTCATTTTAAGAGCAGCGGTATTTTTTGCGTTTCACCCCACGTTTGAGTTCATGAACTCCAGCTGCCTTGAGGCTCGTGAAGTCATCACTGTAGATAAGGCAGTTCTCAAAATAATGCTATCTACTGCAAGCGAGCGAGTTTTGTAATTTTAACGACAATTAGTCAATGTCTCTACTCTGTGGTATGATATTTATTCAACATGCAATTGTGCACAATGTGATGCTAACTCATCTTTTAGTTGCGAATGCGGAGGTCACTAGGGTTTGTTGTCTGAATCTGCAGCCCTTCTGATGTGTTGTCAAATCCCCATCACAGAAAATCAAATCTTGCCAGACGAGAGTAAGAAAATGACTTATAATTCCCCCTGTAGCGTTGTTTTCCATTCTGTCTGCCGCTGAAGGCGCCAGGTATTGAAGTGAGTTTACAGACGAATAGAGAACCAGAGCTCTCCGGTCTGACACTCCTGCACACATTTCCCTGTAGGCACGAAGAGGACAAATGACCTCACTTATGTATGTGCTAACCCTGAGCGTCCACAGTTACTTATTCATTACGTTTCATTGTTTTGCTGACTATATACAAATCTAGCTGCCTGTGATAATAAAACAAGTAAAGGATCAATGCAGAGCTTGGTGTGCAGCTGAAAGGATATAAATGGAATTAAGCTTTTTTCATTGTTAATGAAATTTAAACAGAGATTGTCATATTTGTTGACTGCAGCTATTGGACGATCCTGATGGCACTTTTGACTTCCTGCAATCGATCTTTTGTTTAAAAAAAAAACCTCTGACGGATCTTTGACAGCTCCTTCAAGTTTGACAGACGGATTAGCTCAGTGGTCAGAATTGACTTTTTTCAATAAAGGCTTTTAGTCAAGGTGAAGGCCTCTCTCTCAAAGAAAAAGTTATTCATGCCTTTGTCACCACTCGACTATTGTAATTCTTTGTACGTGGGCGTTGAACAGTCGTTTCTGACACAGCTGGCACAAAATACAGCTGCTTGACTTTTAAAAAGAAAAGCGACATCACATAACTCCAGTACCGTCTTCCCTCCACGGGTTCCTGTCAGTTTCAAGAGTGTTTATAAAAAACTTTTGGTTTGTTTTTAAGGTTCTAAACGGTTTGGTTCCACCTCATTTTCCAGAACTCTTGCATCTTCAAACTCTGTTTAGAGGTCGACAAACAAGACACTCTTGCATGTTCTGAGGTACAAAAATAAACGCAACTGAGCCCATTGCGGTGGCTCCTAATCTCTGGAACAGTTTACCTTTTCATGCAAGAGCTTCAATCTGTCAAGTTGCTGCCTTTTCTCATTGACAGCCAGTTCAAGTAGAGCTTGACACCCTGACTTCATCTTTTATTCCGTCTCATTCTTCTTTCGTTCACGTTTGTCTTTTTAGTCGCTGCGTTTAATTGGCCTGCAGCACTTTGGTTCAACTCTCAATTTTCAAGAAAAGCGATTTGGATCTGAATTCAAACTCTGACCATAGCAATAGAAACTGGCTTCAATAACAGAAAAAGCCCACAAAAAACAGAAAAATCTATTGCACAAAAGCATAAATGAAGATCCAATTGCACCAATATGATAGGGTTTTAAAGATGCCTATGCTCAGTTGTCACAAGTTCTACATCTGTATGTGTTTTTACTGTGTCAGGATTCGTCAGCTCCTGACCTAAAAACCTCCAATCTTCTTCTGTTGTTTCTGCGCATCAGCCAAGGAGATATCGTCAAATAATTCACTAGTTTTTTCAACTTTGATCACCGCATTAGGAACCACGGCTTGCCTCTACCTGCGAGCTGTTTTTCATGCTTCTTATGCACACACTCTCACACTGTAAGTCATCTCCAGCAAGTCTGTGAGAGACACTAAAGCAGCGAGGAGTTGTCTGATCCCACCACTAGAGGCCAGTGCAACGGGAGCTATAAATAGGCTGTTCGGCTGCACAACAGTCACCAAAATGGATTTCTAGTGATTGAAAGTGAAATTTTGAGCTCCGTGCCGCGCTCACACATACCCGAAGCCAACAAATAAAAGTGATTTGAAACAATACTTTCACCGGGGCACAGAGAGCTGAATCCCAAATAAGTGTCAAACTTTGCTTTACAAAATGAAACCTACTTTGTGAGAGTGAACTGCATTTCAATACAGCTATTTCAGCTTTTTTTTTCTTTCTTTTTTGTTTTACATGCAAGCAGGAATTACTGTATGCACTTAAGGGGTGAATTAAATACAGCCTGCCAGTAGAAATAGGGATGGAATCTGAATTACTAATTTCGTGGAACTGTGCTGCTAAGAGGTGACAGGAATGTATTATAAGGTATTATATTACTGCACTTTTGGCTTTTGCTCATCTCTGTTTCAAACTTTTCCCTTCAGTTTGAAGTAAGATTAAATCTTTCATCATGTCAGACTTATCAAACCACCTCGGTGTGTTTATTCGACTGTGTAATTCAGTGTGTGGAACGTGCCTTTTAGGGTTTGATAGCTTTTATAAACAGAAAATCAAAGTTTGTAATGGAGTCAAAATAGAATGCAAATATATAAATGTGTAGTCAGAAATAAATTGCCTGTCCAAAAAGAAAAGTCACCACCTGGATTTAACTAAGCAAATAGGTAAGAGCCTTCCATTGGATAATTACTGCAGTGATGAATATGTTTCAGCTGGCAACAACTTATTTAACCCTTGCTGATGCAGTGAGTAGCTTCTCATTCCTTAAACAACCATGTCAGAAGACATATCTTGTGGTCGTGGAAAGGATGTAAATCTGTTTCAAAAGGGTCAAATTATTGGCCTACATCAAGCAAAGAAAACAACTAAGGACATTGCTGAAACTACTAAAATCAGGTTAAGAACCATCCAACGCATTATTAAAACCTGGAAGGATAGTGGTGAACCATCATCTTCTAGGAGGAAATGTGGTTGGAACAAACTCTTGGCTGATCGTGATCAGAGATCACATAAACATTTGGTGAAAACATATCATAGGAAATCAACAGTAAACTCACGGCTATGTTTAATAGTGAAAATAAGAGCATTTCCACACGCACAATGCGAAGGGAACTCAAGGGATAGGAAATAAACAGCTGTGTAGCCCTAAGAAAACCACTGATCTGTGAGGCTAATCGGAAATTTGCTCGAAAGCATAAAGATTGGACTCTGGAGCAATGGAAGAAGGACATGTGGTCTGATGAGTCCAGATTTACCCTGTTCCAAAGTGATGGGCGCATCAGCGTAAGAAGAGAGGTGGATAAAGTGATGCACCTATGCCTAGTGCCTACCGTACAAGCTTGTGGGGGCAGTGTTGTGATCTGGGGTTGCTGCAGTTGGTAAGGTCTACGTTCAGCAACGTTATGTGCCCAAAGAATGAGGTCAGCTGACTACATGAATATACTGAATGACCAGGTCTTTCCATCGATGGAGTTTTTCTTCCCTGATGGCACGGGCATATTCCAAGAGGATTCATCCGGCTCACATTGTGAATGAGTGGTTCAGGGAGCATGAGACATCATTTTCACACATGGATTGGACCACTACAGAGTCCAGACCTCAGCCCCATTAAGAATTTTTGGGATGTGCTGAAAAAGACTTTGCGCAGCGGTCCGCCTCTCCCATCATCAATACAAGATCTTGGTGGAAAATTAATGCAATTCTGGACGGAAAAAAATGCTGTGACATTGCAGAAGCTTATCGAAACGATGCCACGGTGAATGCGTGCCGTACTCAAAGCTAAAGGCTAAAAGCATTCCAACGCAATGTGGGACTTTTTTTGGGACGGGAGGTGTACAATCATATTATATATTAGACTCATCTTTGAAAGTTTAAAGTTTCATCATTGTTGCAGTTTCAGCTTCACCTGCATTTTATTCCATCTGTTGTGCTATTTTTCCCAGAACCCATCTTTGATTCTGCGTTATTATGAATTTCAGTATTGTCTATCACTGTACCAAGGCACCGTCTTGTTGTGTTCTGATCAAAATACTCTTCTCATTTTTTTTTCTTTTTCTCTTGCTTATGAGGCTCTTAATGCAGATGTTTATGCTTTGGAGTGGCAGTCGGAGGAAATCCGGAAAAAGTAATTTAAAAAAGTCAGAATTTGAATATACAGCCTTTCTCGTGCAGCTTTTTGCATCCTTCTTTCTGTTCTAAGCACCTCTCACTAAACATGCAGGTGTTTCAAAGACAGTAAAACTTTAAAATTCTCTTTCACTTATGGCTTGACCAGGGATTTGAATCTGACTTTTCAAGGTAAAAGATTCCCACTGCTATTCTTACCATGGACTTTGTTGCTACTTATACAATCTCACACACTGAGGGTGAAAAGACATCTGATTGGCGAAAATCTCCTGTTAAGGCTAAATTATATAAAACCTGAAAATGGAGCCGTAGGGAGGTGCAAAGTGTTTTCTTAATCCAACTCCTGCTGGATTCCTGTCCACTCCTGTAAACATCACATCCTCACAACACAGAGTTCCACTGATTTTTTTTGGTAACAACTGAGAAATTTGTCCCTGTGTCAGACGTGCCTTGCTTTGCTTTTGTATTGTAAAAACTAAAGTTAATCTTCTTCATTCTACTTCATTTGTGGACTTCATTCTTCAAGTAATCAAAGGACCTGCAGTTTATTTGTTAACCACCAACTTCTGCGAGATTTGAATCCCAATTCCAGTGCACTCCTTTGGTGGCGAGTTCTAATTTGCTCTTGAATCACAATGTGCTGAAACGTTAGTATGGAGTTTTTGGCCAAACACTGCTAAAAAAAAATAGTACTGCTACCCAGCTTCAGGATTGATGCATGAAATCAGAACATCAAACTTGTAAAAACTGAAATCACTGTCCTGCAGATACACACTTCTGCTTTACCAAACAGCTGCAATAACACCTGGAAATAAGTGAAAATCTCTGAATGCAACACCAGAAATGCTCTCTTCCTTCATCTGCTACCATCCAGGTGCTCAACTACAAGCACCTTCCTCACAGCTGTGGAGTTCAAGGCCAAAGGTGGATGAACATGGTGCAGCTCTGTGGAGTAAAAGCAGGATATCACCGGAAAAGAGGGAAAAAATACGAGCTCAGTCAACCTTTTATGGATAATTTTATGGTCAATACTGTGACTGCAAGTGTTGCAAGCAATTACACACAATACTTCCATCATGGTTGGTTATCCACGCCATAAAAAAGCGACAGAAATACAGTATATGTGATAAATGTCAAAAAAATTACTATAAGTTGAGTACTTTTGCAACATCTGCATGCTACAGGAAGTGATTTAATATCGTGCTGAGAAATGTGATCATAATTACTAGCTGTCTTTTTCAGAATTCATGCATCCAGGTGGTCATTTAAAGGATGGTTCTGCTTGAACCAAACTGCAGTCTTTCTACCTGCTCATTATTCATCATTATATTGAGTTTTATCTTCACATGTGACATTAACGGTGTGGTTGTGCGTGTCAAAATCCATGTTCAACCCTGATTAGAGTTTGTGGTCTTAAAAGTGAGGTGAAGCTGAAGAGACAACGTGAATAAAATTGAATTCTTTACCGTGTGGTGGCTTTTGTCAGACTCCCAGATCTCTTTTGCAAGGCAGATGGACACTATTGGGCAGAAGGTCTTTAAAGCCTGCTTAGTGCTTCGCTGCTCTAACCTTTAGGAAAATGTCAGGAATATTCACAGAGGGAATCCCAGCTGAATAAATGAGGGAGGGAGATATATTTTCCTGACCTTAAGCCTGGAAGGTAAATAAAAACAAAGGCGGTGGGTAGGATACTGAAAACACAGTCCTGTCCAAGTTTCAGTCAAACATTTGTATTCCATGAGTTCATTAAAATACATGTAGGGGATATTATTTAGAATTAATTCTCTCCAAACCCAGCAAATAAAGTGGTATTTTTTATAGTAGGTGTGATTCTGGGAATTAAATCTTTTACACCTACTCCAGCATTTTCAGATTTCTACAACAGAGGCTTTTGGAAATGCTGCTGATCTCATTTTAGTTTTAAAACTCTAGTATTGCATTTTAATCTTGTGGAGAGAAAAAAATAACAAAACAACATCTGCATTTGCTTCCTGACTGGGTCTTATCCGTTCAAATGTGTCCTTCCCCCTGATCCGTCCTATTACATAACCCTTTTCCAAAAAGAACACAGACATCAGCCTTGACTACCGCTGGGTTAATTCACCATGGAGAACAAATTACAGGTGTTGTTGACCTTGTTGTCTAGCAGTGTTGTGCAGTTAAATTCTGCATTTTGTATAATGTTTACACCAGCACTTGTATGCCCAGTGTGCAGATGGATATTATTTCTGAAATGGTGCTAAAAACCCTGGTCAGAGGAGAGATCATTTTTATTATAAAAGACTGTTTTAAAATATTACTGTGGATGTAGCCATGCTAGCTGCTCTGTGAGGCTGTCTGACCCTAACCCTAAGCTAAATGCTAACTAGGGAGGGATTCATATGATTTTAGTATGATTGGGAGGGGAAGCCTCATCATCCTGAGTGTGTTTCAATACCTGTACAAACATACGATATGGCATGATCGAAAAAGATTTAGTACGTCCCAATAAGTAGTATGTCAAATGCTGTATGCCAGAAATACTAGAATGTCCAACTAGATCCGATTGAAGCAAACCAGCATGCTTTTGTGGCCAGTCTGATTAACAATCCATCTTGGTGTCTCATGAAGTAGCAAACTTAAACCACAGATGTGATTTTTCATTGCAAACTGCAGCAGATTGTTGAGCAAGATGGCCAAAGCTTAAGGTGCAGTATCATGACATTGTACAGTCCTAATTGTATGCATGCAAAAGTATGCACTTTGTAAAAGCAGAATAAGTACATACCGAAAGGAATTAGAAATAACATGCGATTTGGAATACAGATCATGTTTGCAAATGCCTGGCTTTTACAGTCCTGGACCAGCTGTTGGTATTTGCTGGTCTGTCTCTCTGCTGCTTCTGCACATCCACTCTGTCAGTCTATTCTGTCAAAACAGTGTTCTTTACTGGAGACTTCTCTCTCCATGTCGAGGTGACTTTAGTGCGTTTGGCTTCCTGAGTAAGAACTGGGCAGCTTAGCTGGGGAGATGAAAATCTGGAAAGACCTACTTAACCTGCTGCCACCACAACCTGACCCTGATAAAATGGTTTGATGGATGCATCTAGTCACCTTTAACCACCAGGTTTAGACCTTCAACCAGCTACAGACTGAACACACAGCTCATCTCTCATCAAAGTGGTACCATTGAGGAGGAAAAATGAGCCAAGTTAGACTATTAGATCATAATAAAATAGTTGTAACTGTCCAAACCACAAAGCATCCTTTAGGACTATGAACTTACTTCAAACATGATCATTTTAATCCATGTAAATGGGACTTCTGAAGTGTGAACTCACACATCCGTGTTTGTATCCTCCCTAGTTCAGTACCATTTTGCAACCTGGATAACATGTGCAATTTCTCCTGTTCTGCCACCCAACTTGCACACAATGGGTCATTCTCTCAGATCCTACCTGAGCACATTCACTAATGTCGGCGCAGCAGGACAGATACTCAGAAGGGTTTCTGCAATTCACTCCTGGAGCTCCTTTTTTTTCGGGAGGGTCCACCATGTTCAGCTCCAGTGAGACTCCAGCTTGATGGCTCTTCTTTATACTGGAAGACATAAAAACATGACTGTATAACTCTGCAGGCACACTGTGAATGGAAATGAACTGAAAGGGTTCTTTACAAAACACACCAACTTCAGAGCACCATTTCAGTTGCTCTACTTCGTCACATCTTTTTCAGTCATCATCATGCTGTTTAGTCATTATGGGCAAACCTGTTGGGTACATTCTAGAAATAACCCAACTTAAATGAATATATTCAGCTGCTGCTTTGCTCTGGAAGGATCTGAATTCATTGAAACTGTCCCTGTGTTCGTAGCCTCTGACAGCCAGGTGGTATAGATTAGTATAGACATTTTGATTTATTTTTCTTTTTTTTTACAGATACAAAGCTTGATCCTGAAGGGATACATGACCATGTTTTATGTGCTAGGTGTCAGCTGGTACTGCAGATAACACTGGAAGCACATTGAAGCATTTTCACATCACTGACATGAATCCACCAGGGGTTTGGCTTTCATCGTGAGTAGCTGTGCTGTCTCAGTCGCTGGCCAAGTGTACTGACAGCATGAAAAAAACAAAACAAAAGCCATGTTAAAGAGCCCACAACCGCAAATTTATCTGAATTTAAATCCTCTTGCCGTAATGTCTCGATGTCTTCAATAGAGAAAAGCATTAATTTCCATTTTTTCGAGTACTGCGGTGCATTTCAACCCACACTTGGTTAAATTAAGGCTGAAAATTCTTTGCTAATAGCATTAAATAATGACCTTGCCACCCACTGACCATTACCACCAATCCAGCAACACCCCATACAGAGCTGCAGCGGGTCTACAGCGTGAGAAAGAAAGTGCAAGAATTCAGAAAGCACCGTCTGTGGAAACTGTCAAGCGTCAATTTTCCTATCCCCTCTGTCCTTTTACTCACTTGGTTGAGCTTGATTGATACTGCAGCACACCATTCCCTCTTAATCCTATGCATTTTTAAAGAACTAGTGGGACGCTTGCTGGGAACTCATTTCCAATGACTCTAACCATATTGTAATAAGGCACAGATAGTGCTGGCGTGGCGCTTTGTATTGATTCAAGGCAGAGGTCTCTGAATTGTGATTCATTACAAAACCCAGCAAAGCAAAATAGAGAACTAAAACACCCTCTCATGTGGGGAAGTTTGTGGAGATGTGATATACAATAAACCCCATGTCCCCTTTTCTCGACCTATAAATGTTTTGTAAAAAGTACATCGATGCAGACTGGCTCTTATTGGACAGTATTAAGACATTACACCCGAATGCTTAGAGTTAGCATCATGAAGCTGCTTGTTTGCCAATATCAGCTGCATATTTCAATGCACAATAACCCAGAGAGAGGCAAAGCCTGTTTGCGGGGCTATGCTGAATATTTTAACACCTCTGCTTATTGTTCTTGCACTGAAATTGTTGTTCATCTTAAAATGCCTGTAGCAGCTTCATCTTTCAAATTGCTCCTCCTGTTGAGAGGAGTGGGTTCCGCGGAACAATTTACATATGGCAATCACTGAATTATTAAAAAGCGTGTCAGAGGAGATGCCATAAATACACACACACTCCTTTTGTGTACACAATACAGTCGGACGGAGCAACTCTCAGCACTTGCAGTCATCAGCTTAAAAACTCTGATCATTATCCGGGAAAACCGGTGCAGCTGACGCCTCTGAGGGATGTTTGTTTTTGAGTTCACGCCGCTTAGCGCTGCGGAGCGATCTGATTGGAGGCTTTAATATGAAGCCGTCAAACCTTAAGAAAAGGGACAGTTATTTTAGCAACAAAAAACTGCAGTGTCCACATGTTTAATGTGACTTGCACTGCTGACATTTTCTCAGTTCTCATCAGCACTGGAGACAGATCATACAGTGATTTCATTACTGTGGCCATCGTCCTATTATAATAGACCCGCTTCCCTTATCTCATATGCCACATCCAGGACAGGAGGATATAACTGCTTAAAGGTCAAGCCACCAATTATTTGCATCAATATTGCTTCTTGTGCACCTGATTATCTAACAGAAATTCAACATACACAAATGCAGATTTGTGAGAGGTGGAACGAGGTCTATGATGGAGAAAATCTACGCAAGAAAACAACCCAAATATTAAAACAGAACAACAAAGGCTTTCCGAGGGTCCCTCTATCTTCATTTGGCTGACAGGCGAGTCTGACTGTGTGACAGGCTCGGATGAAAAGTGTATCTGGGCAGGCTTTCTAATGAGAGCAGGGAGTGGTCGTTAGAGCTTTAATCTTAGGCTCATAGCAAAAGGACACAAAGAATTTTTGATGTTAAATAATGGCAGAGTGTAATGAAGTAACGCAAATTGATATTAATGCGCTTGTTGGTACAGTAGGGTCAGGAGGAGCACAAACTACGGACATTTTGTGTAGGGAAGCTGTTGAGAAATTGCCTTTTCTGGCAAAGGGCAGATTATCACGCACAGCCTGGGCCATTCACATGCTGAAGAATCGCCTTTTTTTCACTTGAACAAGTGTTTTTTTTTGTTGTTGTTTCCAGAAAAGAAGCTGTTAGCATATTCATTGTTGCAGCATTGTTGCAGTAAAAGCATTGTGCTGTCAGTGCATATGCTATGCCCTATATTAGGTAGTTAACCAGCCCAATGTGGTGCCCCAGGACAAGCCTGATAACAATTGGTGGAATAATGTTAAAAAAGAAAAAAAAAAACTTGCATGGAACAACTGTTTGACTGCACTGCAAACAGAAAAACACATCCCCACAGGCAGTGTCCCTCCATATCTCTCCTTCTCCCCTCATTTCCTTCAGCCCTCCTGCACCCAGCCTTTCTGTTTCACTCACTCTCCGTCTCTCTGCATATTTATGTATGGCCATAGACAGTTTCATATCACTTGTGTACCCACAGCTGTGTGGATGTCTGCATGTGTTTGTTTGAGTCTGTGCCGTTCTTTGTGCTATTTCCTTATGTCAACACCGCTGTGGGCCACATCAAAGCGATGTAGACTCTACAAATCCACTGACAGCTGAGCGGAGCTGTGTTTTAACAGTTTCACTGCTGCGAAATCCTGCTCTGACCCAAGATTTAGGACATGTTGCACGTTACCACGGGACAGAAAGGTTGTTTTCTGCACTGGATGAAGACCTTACTTTCTGACCTGAGTGTAAACACAAGGCTGGGCGATATAGCTGGAAAATTTATCATGACAAAATGTTTAATTTCAGTCAATAATTTGATAATTCTTGATAATTTTTTAACAACCTATTTTTAATAAAGACCCACAGAAGAACAACTTGATTTGAATTTAAACACTTTAGGCTGTTTATCAGTGTACATAGGTAACAATTTTAATGTTATCAGAACACTGTAAAAACACACAAATACAGAAATTTACATATATAAATAAAAATAAATACAGAGAAATGGATGATCTAACCTTGATACACATTATATAAAGAAAGCAAGTATAACCAGTAACCCAGCCTCCACAAAATTATGCACCTATACTATTAAACTGCATTCTCAATTACGTTTTGATGGAATCATATTTTCTGTCAGTTTGCTTGTTACGTACAAATGCAATTTTAATCAACGTATCTCTGCCATTTATTTGATGTCTTTACTGTTGCTCCCTTCAAACATGTGGTAAAAGAGTTGTGTTTTGACTCAAACTATGACATTTTTCTTATCCCTAATCAAGTAATTTTGGTGCCTAACCTGAACCAAGATTTTTTCCTAAATCTAACCATGTAGTTTTGGTGGCTGAACCAGAAAGTAAATTAAAACAACAACAGAAAACAAAACTGTTCATTACAATGATTTTATAATATAGATACCATAACCTTGTCATAGTCTGGTTTTTACTGCACTCTGTATTGTTAACATTCCTCGACTGAAGAGTGTCTGTTCTCTTCATGAGGAGTCTGAGACTGTAATGTTTGAAGGACAAATGCTACAATAACTTGTATTGTCTTGATTCTTGGTCAGACCTCTGAACACGATCATGGTGTATGAGCTCTGCTCTTCCAACTGAAATATTCACTTATACTTTAATGAAATACAAAAGACTAATATTGTTGTACCTTAGTGGCTTTTATTACGGCTCATCCAGATTTCCACAATAAAAACTTTCTCGATGAGTCAAGACTGACCTCTGGTTTATGCTTGTTGTTGTTTTTTGCACTTTCAGATTGGTTTGTTCATGCAGTCGAACTTTGCATTTTTGTTATGTGCTTTCATAGTGCTTTGTATCTAATGCATTTAAGTAAAGCTACATCAAATATCCTGTCGAACTATTTTCCTATTGCAAATGATGAGGTGTCTATCAGTAGTTTGTCTCAAGCAAGTGGATCATTCTGCAGTACAAAAAAACCTGCACCTTATTATCATTCTGCTCTGTCGTGTTTGTATTTCTTTAAACCAATCACAATCGTATTGGGCAGTGTCAAGCCCAGGATGTAGCAATGGTGCCCCCTCAAAATAGTGATGGCAGGAATAGTTGTGGTGAAACATTTGCATGCAGGGAAGCAAGCACTGTCATTGAAATTAATAATTCACCCAAAAGAAAAGCAGGCCTGCCTTACTGCATGATCTAAACCCTTTGCAAAACTTAAAAATCATTTACTTACCTGTCTGGAGACTTGTATGATGAAGCCGGATCATCAAAACCAACAAAAAGACCCTTAATTAACTAAATATTATAAACAGAATAAAAACTCTAGACAGATCAGAAAAGAGTGTGACAGTGTTTCTTTTTTTTTATTATCATTAAGCGCTTATAATGGACTCTGCGCTATTTCTTTGAAGATTCAGCCTCATGTGCCTGTAATAAAGCGGGTGTGAGAATTTCACAGCAGGGGAACCACATGAAGCAGAAACGAGCTACTGTATGGTGATGATCTCCCAAGCTGCTGATGACAACTTCATTTGAATGTAATTACTTTCAACACCCGCTTCTGAGAAATAGGCATTTGTCACAATGACACTTGATTATTATGTCTCGGCTCTTCTTCCTTTTGTGCTGCAAAGCATTCATTTTCCAGCCTTGTTTAAGCAACGTGGTTGACATTAATATTCACTGGACAAGTGGCTGAACACTGGTTCCTCCGCAGTGCCCAGTGGGAGGCCGCAAGTCACTTACTGGGGATGTGCACGGCAACAACCGCTCTGTCCTTTACTGGGAAAAAAATCAAACACCATCATGTGATTGAGGGGCTTTTATGCCTGCTGTCATGCTGAAGGGCAAACACAAAGGTCACTGGGGCTACTGAAACAAAAACACATGTAGATCTGTCCACTATATTTCTATATTTCATTCTCAAGATAAAACATGTCTAGTTTCAGTCTCTGTATTTGTACTCGTTTGTCGCAAAAACCAATAAGATGTGTGAAACGAAGAATACCAACACCTCACACAGCCTCTCATCTTATGCAGAGAAAAACAAGTGTTCCAACCGTGGATAAAACCTTGTCATTACACTGTGCAATACCGAGACCGCGGCCATATGTACGAATGAGCCAGACAATTGCGTCTGGAAGGATTTAGGCGCTCTCATCGATTCAAACTCCTCCATTCCAGTCAAATCTACCCCAAGGTGCGCTGGAAAATAATCATGAGTCATCATGGGTATTCCTCCTCTTTGTTCGGTATGCGCTCGAAGACTGGAATAAGTTATGCATTAATTTCATGTAGACTGAGAAGTCTTTAAATCGATTCCAAGACTCATTTCTCATTTTGTTGCCCTCAGTTAAGAAGCTTGATTTGAGCCTTTGTTTGAGTTAAAATTCAGGGCATATTAGCATTTTATGAGTCCGTTGCCTCCAAATGGATATCTTAAGAAGCTTTATGAATGCAATTTATACAGTGACGCATGCTGTTACATTCATTAGAACTAATTATGTGGGGGAAAAACATTCTTTTGTCACATAAATTTCTACATAAAGTCTGGTTTGATGGCATAATGACTGCAATTCCTCCTAATAATATAAACAGCACAATGCATGTTTTAGGGACTTTAGCTTCTTGCCCATCAGGGAGCTGTGTGATCAATCCCAAACTCATTCCGCTGCAGACTGAGACCCCGAACATCCAGGCATAAAGAGTTATTTTTAAACAGCAAGAAGAACAAGGAGTCCTGCAACAGATGGTCTGGCCCCCATAGAGCCCTGATCTCAACATCATGGAGTCAGGCTGGGATTACATGAAGAGACAGAAGCAATTGAGCCATCCTCCAAGATCCCTGGGACAGTCTACCTGCCAAGTCTCTTGAAAAACAGTGGGCAAGTGTACCACGGAGAGTTTTTTATTTTTATTTTTTTTAAGGGAAGGATGGTTGGATGGAATACTGGTTAGATTTTCTGTTTACTGCACTTTGTATTGAGTTAATTGATGAATAAGAGCTATTTGTGGCATTGTTTTTGAAAGTATCCTTTTTTTACTTTAACAGCTTTAAGACCCTGTCAAGTTTATTGTTTTTTTTTAAACCATATAGTGTTTTTTAGAGTGAAAATCATGAGTGAAATATACCAATCAGGCATAACATTATGACCACATGCCTAATATTGTGTTGGTCCCTCTTATGTAGTCAAAAATGCTCTGAACCATTGGACATGGACAAGAGGACCTCTCAGGGTGTCCTATGGGACCTCTCAGGGTGTCCTATGGGGGCACCAGGACATTAGCAGTGGATCCTTTGGGTACTCTGGCTTGTGCAGTGGGGCCTCTGTCAATCAAATTTGTTCCACTGCATCCTGTTGATGCTTGATCAGAATGGGGTCTAGGAAGTTTGGAAGTCAAATCAACATCTTGGGCCATTGTCATGTTCCTCAAGATGTTCCTGATTGTTTGATGTTTTTGCCATGTGGTGGGGTGCATTTTCCTGCGGGGGAAGGCCAGTGACATTTGGGATTGCCATTTGCATGAGGGAGTGTGCTTGTTCTGGGACAATGTTTATTTGGGTGTCTAAGTCTCATCAACACGGATGTTAAAATCCAAGGTTTTCCTGCAGAACACCACATAGTACCAATATGATCAATGTTATTCACTTCATCTGTCAGTGGTCATAATGTTGTGGCTGATCAGTGTAGGCGTTAATGTGTTGTTTCAGTATGTCTTCAACCCTCAAAACTTCAATTAAAAGACAAAGTCAGTGTGGTCTTCTTTATTTACAAAAGGCAGTCATTTGAAAATTATGACAGTCTCACTCTGAAAATAATTGCTGCTGCAACAGAAGGAAAACCTCATCGTGCATTGCATTTTTGCAAAGTTTTTCAGTGTTTCAGACTTTTAATCAGTAGATACTGTTTCTGTGTTTCATGGCAATTAATTCCTTATGATATATTTTTATATTTTCTATGACTTTTCAGAATAAACACCATCCGCATAAAGATGTTAAGTAAAGCAGCTGTGTTCCGTTTTTCCCGAAGCCCGCGTGTACACTCAGTGTGACGCTATATAGCGGTGAAGCTATAAGGTTGGTTGGAAGGAAGCCATTAAAAAATCAGCAGTGGAGGAAGAGAGAGAGACAGAGCGAGAGAGACTGCAGAGAGTGACAGAGACTGAAGACTTCTATTATCAGCGGGGCTTCTTCTAAATGGAACTATCTAGCAGCCTTGTCCCCTCTCCGCTCACTGCTGTTCAGCCTTGAGGCAGGAGTTGGTGGGAGGGATGGTGGGTGGTGGGGGCTGTGAGCATTTTTTATTTTTTTTTTAATACAGACCATACCAGACGCACACAAACACAATGTGCAAGTGCAACATTAATAATAACTAAAAGGCAGCCGTATTAATACACAGAAACATGTGTTCGAGCAGGCTCAAGGTTGAAACTGACTAAAAATGTGTTCTTCCACAAACAACTGCCAAATCCCAAAGTCCCAAAAGCCCAAAGCCCTGCCCCCAATACTAATATGCACAAAAGCATTTGTTTATTGGGACTTACCTGAGGAAATGGAAATTTAAGCTGTATGTGCACCCTCAGAGTCACAATAACTTGCATGTAAACAGCACATGGTATGTGTTCAGAGTGCATGTATGCACCCACTGCCTCTATCCTCAACCTTTGTAAGTGCAAAGACCCTGCAGGCTTTTCATTTACAAAAAAAAAAGACCTTAGAAAAAAAACCTTTTCTCTCCCTCTAACTCTTCGCTCCTTCTGTTTCATTTCATGGCCTGTCAGAAGAGCACCACAATTACCTTGCAGGACAGCAGACAGACAGCTCTGTCCTTAACGACAGGGCCATACTTAACTCTGTTTTAAAGCACTCTGGAAAGCCCCCATACTGGGCACGCTCAATACCCTCTGCTTGTCAAAAACTTTCTCTAACAACTCAGTCAAATAATATTACTTGGCAAAAAACATGCTTTGAAATATGACAACAAGAAAATGGTGTATCCGTATCAGACTCACCTTATTTTCAGTGATTTGTGTCTCATTCAGTCCTCTGGGCCAGATTTACCAAAAAAATGTAGTATTTCTCAAGTAACTGCAGTTACTGTATAAGAATTTGATATCATTATTAATGAAAGTCGTAACCCTAAACCCTAAAACATCACTCTTCTCACTCTTTCTGTGGATTAATGTATTTTAGAGAGAATGTCATAGTATCCCTTTAAAATTGCATCAAATTGATGTACTTCAAAAAGCACCACAGTCGACACAAACTCTCGATAGCGAGTTTCTGAAGTGATTCATAGCCACAGGAGGGCATTAGTCCACTTCTCTCCAGCATTATAACACATGGTTACAGGTTCATGAAGTTGTGAACGAGGCATAATAGGAAACTGAGATCAGCTGACCCGACTGTCCGGGAATATATCTGCAGATTAATGTGATGTGTGTGTGTTTGCGCGTTTCATACCTTCCTCTCTGGCCAGTTATACTTGGCAAAGATGGCATCGTATGTATCCACCGCCCCATCTGTCACCAGCATAATAGCCTGGCTGCACTCACTTCCCCTCCCAGTCTCGTTGAACTGGAGGCAGAGAGAGGTAGAGAGAGTCAACAAAAACCAAACAAAGCTTAGTAAGTAAATTACCACACAGCCCATCTAATTCCCTCCCATGAGAGCTTTGTAATGTATCTTTACATGTCTTATCATCATTGCGTGATGGCAGCTAACTGCATTATAAAATAACGTTAATGGAATATTAATAGGATGTTGACTACTATAAATACAAATACACACAAGGGAGAAGGACATTACCAACATTAAATTACAGACTGGAGTCATTATGCAGCATGTCATTGCATTAGTTAGTGCAGTGTACACTTTGGTAAATACACGTTGTTGAAATATGTCCACTTAGAAAGGGACAGTTAATGCATGTGTGTGTTTGGGTCCTTGTGCGTTTGATTAATGGCTTGTTCATAATGAGGAGATGTCGGACCAGTAACCTGAGTCATCAAGTGCCTTGTTTACTCGGTTTTCGCATGATTCTGTTGATTTAGCTATTAATTACAGGCCTAATTAATTTTGTGCATGACAGTGATGTGTATGCGTGTGCGTGTGTGGGGGCGATCATGCGTGAGCGCGCCACTTACGTCACCGAGGAGATTGAAGGCCTCAGTCAGAGCTATGTCCAACATACCGATGCCTTGGGCGAACAGCTTGTCGAGGTGTTCCCGGAAATGCTGGGGAAAATAAAGTTTTTGGAGGGAGGGAGCGTTACATTCACAGCAACACAATAACAGAACAGGACTGACGAAACACACAAGGTGACAGAATTACAGGTCTCTATTGATTTTATTGAAGAGATAAAGACCAAAGACACAGACACGGGAGATAACTATGAAGGGAAAAAAAGACAAAAATGCAAAGCTATTGATTTTATTTGCTCATAACATAGATAGTACTATTTCACTGAATTTGATTTACCATCATTTGTGTGTGAACAGAGATTGCACCAGCAGTCTAATGGGCTCTTTAACTCAACCCTGAGCCAGTTTTTGCGGCAAACTGCCACATTATCTTGGAGTGAAATGTCATATACTGACTGAAAGAGCTATAATGACCAGTTTTCCCCCTCCGCCTCCTTTTTCCCTTTCTCGTGTGCATTTATACATGGTTCTATTTGAATGTGTGTCTGTTTTCAGATGTGATCGAGCCACAAAGGGTACATTATCTCTCTGTCATTTAATGATGAATTTAATATTGTAAGAAACCTAACAGGTCTCATGTACATGTCTCATTATGTGCAATAGCCCTGAAGCGACACTAACAGAGTCAAGCACACACACATATACAGCCCATTATCCAGCCTAATCTATTTATATCTATTTAGATTCTGTTGTTGGCATTTTGAGGCATTTCCTTGACACTAGCTCTATACAGCTACCTGAAAAAAACACATTTCCATCAATGGAGGTGAGCAACCCTCATACACACTTCTATAGTACCTGTAGGTACAGCAGAGGTACAACCAAGATATGACTGTGTCTTTCAATTTTTAGTATTTAGGAGCACCCCAGACCTACACCCCACCCACACCATCATCCTCTCAGCCTTTTATCTTTCGCTGACTCCTCTCCCTTTCCTACAGTCATCTCCTCCAGTCTTCTGTTCCTTACTGATGGGAGGAGGAAAGTCTCTCAACACACAGTGGGGGGCCCTAAGCAGCATAAGGCCATATTAGAGCTTGCTCACTTGGGAGCAAACACACACACACACACGAACATACACAAAAACAACCTCCAGTGCCCCTGACAACACCCCCATATGGCAAAAAGACACAACCTTTCCATTGATGTGGATAAAAAGGTTAATCGGTTTCAACAAAAGGCTGTACCCTGGAGCGTAGCAAACTTTACCTATTGCGTGTGAGTGTGCGTGTGAGTGCTTGTGAGTTAAGATCGAAGTGATTTTTCTCAGCGCAGCGGGCTATGTTCAATCCCTGGCGCAGCAGTGTGCTAAAGTGGCAGATTGAAAGTGTGTGTGTCCGTGTGTCCGTGTGAATGCAGTGCTGAATGTGGCCAACCTTTTGTGCTGCACCGCAAGGCTCTGAAATGTGCATTGGACATCAAACCCTCCAATGCTGCAGACACCTTTTATTCTCAAAAATGATCACAGCAGTCTGCTTAAAGAAGCTTGGCTACTGGGACATTATAATGAATGAACAAAAATATCTTAAATTGCAGCTGGCTGGAGCCTAAGGTTTTGACTTTTATGGCAAGCTATTTATCTCAACATGGAGGCAGATGCAATTCTGATAACTGCATGAAAAGATAGGCAGAAAAAGAGTTGTTTTTTTGCTGAGCATAAAGAGCGAGTAAAGTGTGCAGACGTGAGTAGGATAGGTCTGTTTTAACACTAAATCAACGGGCATTGCAGTGATCAGATATGATATCAAACCACCAGCTCAACACCATATCGCTGTAATGTTCTGGCTCATATAAATAGTCATTTGTGGTTGTGTGTGTGTTTGCTGACAGTTTATCTTAAAGTCAGATTCAAGCCCTGCTGGTGCATCCATTCAAAGACGCTGTGCTCAGGAGTAATGGGGAGGGAAAGTTGTTGGTGTAAAAACTACTGTGCTGAGTTAAGTAAGTGTAGTCTGGTGCTGCTACAAATTGTTTGACTTGAAAAATCAAAGAAGAAGAAAAAAATCCTCACTATTTTACTCCATTAAAACTCATTCTTTTTTGTTCTATATTGCAGTCACTCGAATCACTTACATATTTCCTTTGGACAGCAAACACAAAAGCTCACCTACTCTCAAAGGTAGCAGTTAAAAACCAAGAATAAAAGCTTTAGATTCCAATGGAAATCAGCTGTCAGTCTTTGTGTGCACAGATTCGGTGTCTTGCCTGTTTTTTTCATGCGATGCCAATCTCAGTAAAAAATATACAAAGAAAATGATCTTTCGACAGTCATAAACATTAAAAGAAATAAACATATATATTTATCTGCTTGAGCAATTGCATGTCATTAAAAGAGAAAACAAATGGAGGCTACATGTGTGCTGCATAGTCGTAAGTGTAGGCTATAATTACATTATGTCAAACGAGAAGTAGTTTTCCAAGGCGCGCTCTCTCTTTTTTCTCTCCGATGTTTCACTCTCTTGCTCTGAGGGTAAACTAAACTAAATGTAAATTACATTTAGAATTAAATGAAATTGAACATTTTGTTACTGATGGCCAGTATCAGGGGAAAACTCAATGTAGACAGCTAGGGCAGGCAGTAACAGCACCACAGCTACTGCCTACATGAAAAAAAACACACGTGAGAGCTGCAGCAGTTCAGCCGGGTAGCCTTCATGCACAGGTGAGGTAAGCAGTGTGGCTAAAACCCAACAACTGTTATATAGAGATAAAGCTGAAAATGACAGGGTGGATTGCTCTTCTTTACACGCCCGTTGACAAGTCTAATTAGACAAATGGCAGTATAGACAAATGAATGCGGGTCACACAGAAACTTGACAACATGTATTACTGACCCAGTTGAAGTTTGGGTGTGAAGTAACAGATATTTGGAAAGGCAGATCAGTAACTCTAAGTCTCCCATGCGACTGCCACTTTCTGCCCTCAGTGGAAGTAAAAGACATTAGCCTTATCTAGTGCTGCAGACTGCCTTCCTCTCTTAGCTGGCTGACTCACACTACATTAAACTACCATCTGGAATTAAACACACAATGCTAATCCATATGCATAAGTGTACACTCACTAAGAAGTAAACAGAAACTAACTTAAACACCAACAGTAACACACACAGACAGAACTCTGCAGTACTTGCACGTGGCACATGGAAAGCAGTCTATGCATTTTCTAGTAAACAGCTGCGCCCCCAAAGGTGGCCTGGACTAATGGAGGTTAGAAATTGAATTTTTAAATGGAATTTTAAAGAATTTGGAATAGATGGATTTTTTAGCGGACACCTGGAGATGGACTTTATATTGTAGGTAGCACAGACTCAGAGATGAAGGAGGGGATCATGCTGCAGTAATACCAGGGATTATTGTGCCATCTTATTGACAGTATCTTGAACTGACACTCCAGTAATACACATAAACACACTCAAATCTATCATATTTCTCTGATTTAGCAATGCACTCCAACATTGGACTCACTGACGCTCTCTCTAAATTGCTTTTGGAGACCCAACACTTGCACCAAGTGTTTCTTTCCACAAGCTGTCTGTTTCACAGATCGCATACACACCCTCACTCACACACATGGTCAGTGTAGGTTTATGTAAGACTGTGATTATTTACCATAAGCAGGCTACAACACTCATAACGAATACTGTACTTCAGCCTATACTGATATCAGTGAATTTTTTTATATAAATGTGCATTGTATACATCTCTTCTTTAAAAACCACACTATAGGTGTAGTTTACATACCATTGTTATAGGGTATTTAAATTTTTGAGTTTTGCCTTTTTAACCTGAGAGTGAATTGGTACAAGAATGTAAGATTTTCTAGATGTTGATCCGATACATTCACATGTGCCACTCTGAGCTCTAAATCACTTCTTTGCTGTTGTATAGACCAATGATGTAATAAAGTTTTTGAGTCAATAACGTACATAATACTCTTCAGGTTTTTTTTTACATTTGTAAATGAGTGTTCATGTTCTATGATGTATATTGGAGTTACGTGCCATTATAGTGCCAGTCCAGTTATTTAAATATGGTTTTAAGTCAGGACTGAATCGTTTTTCCTTGAGAAATGTTTGAAAAAAGTTTTAATGAAATGAAATGTTTTCCAAGAAAAAAATGTGGTAAATTAATTTGACAATGCAACATCCAACAGACACACTGACATGAAATTATGAATTTACATATCTAAGCAAATAAACAAAATTCTAAATAAAGATTTTGTACCACGAATAATTCTCAAATTGGCTCTTACGGCCATAATTAAGGAGAGTGAGAGCTACATGGGACGCATGCTTGATGAATGAATATGACAACTATGCCATCCACTAAACCTGTTTTTGATGAGCAAACTGCACAAAAACTGCAAAAAATCTTTTATTTCCAAGAAATGCAGTCCTATTTATGTATTATTACATTTTCAGGATAGGATTTTTTTTTTTAATGCTAGGCCAATAACATAATAACATATTACATTATTACCTTCGCCAAAGAGGTTATGTTTTTGCCGGCGTTTATCTGTTTGTTAGTTAAAAGTTATGAAGAGATTTTAATGAAATTTTCAGGAAATGTTGATAATGGGACAAGGAACAGATTATTACATTTTGGTGATGTTCTGGATTACCATCTGGATCCAGGATATTTTTTTTGTGGAAATCACAAAGGAGGAGGCATAGCTCAATAGGATGAGCATCTGTCTACAAAGCTGAGGGCCCTGGTTCAAATCCCGTCAGTTCCAATTAAAAAAGTTTTGTAGGGGCGGCTGTGGTTCAGGTGTTAGAGCGGGTTGTCTAATGATCGTAAGGTTGGCGGTTCCATCCCCGGCCACTCCACATGCCGAAGTGTCCTTGGGCAAGACACTGAACCCCAAATTGCCTCAGATGGACGTGGCTTTGGATAACAGTGTCTGCTAAAGTAAATTGTAACTGTAATTGTAAATCACAATATGGGTGGAAATGAGCTGATTGGCGGAGGTCTGCGCTCTCCGAGTGCTTTTCTAGTTGGTAAAATGTTATTACATTATTGGCAGGTATTACGTTATTGGTTGCTCCAGACCTTGTAAAAGACAATTTTATATTCTCCTTTACTAGCCTGGAATTTTCAAATAATTGCAGCAAGAAAAAACAATAGGAGACGAGAAAAGATAGACTTACATCTTTGTTAGTGACATCTGCTTGGACCAGAGTTCCATTCAGACATGGCTCCACATAATGCAATTCCTCATTGTACTGGAGAAATACAAAAGAAATAATTAAAGTAATCATTTTAATTATTTCAAATCTGCTGTATATACTGCATAGAACTGTTTGATCTAATGTTCAAAAACACACAGTGTGAAGAAGTTAGCAAAACTTCACTCATCTTGATGAAAAGTGCATACACATATGCACACACTGCTCGCACTATACAGTACACAATGTACCCAGTGCCTGCCATTCTGCGATAATACTCACCATATAATGCATCAGTGTGAATTAGACTTCAAAGTACAAAAAGACAATGGAAGTGTGTTCTTCCAAAGCCAGTAATTTTTGCCCTAATCTGTGTATGTGCATATGTGTGTGTTGGAGTGTGTGTGTGTGTGTGTATGTGTGTGTGTGTGTGTGTGTGTGTGTGTGTGTGTGTGTGTGTGTGTGTGTGTGTGTGTGTGTGTGTGTGTGTACACTGGGCTAAAGGAAAAAGTCACAATCCACACACTGACATCATTAAG
>OMNN01100635.1:3699-13760 GCA_900302755.1 Chromis chromis | reverse complement strand
CCCCCCTTCCCAACCCCTGCTATACCGGATCAGAGAATTAGGTTACATATTTATGTGGCACTGATTTGTATACAAAGTACAGAGCTTATGCAAATTAAGAAAGTTTATCAGCAGACACACTTTCAAAGTAAGACAAAAATGGCAGCCACTGATCATAAAATTTCTTAATAGATCCTTTCAGTGTATATCTAATTTTTTCCAAATGCATATGACCCATAACCTCTTTCACCCAATGACCATATGTTGGAGGACGTGGATCTTTCCATTTATACAATATTAGCCTTCGAGCCAACAATGAGCAAAAAGCAATCATGCTGATTTGATGCCTGCTTAAGGGAGCATCCACAGAGACCACCCCGAATAAAGCAGTCAAAGGACAGGGGCGTACTGCTTTCCCACAAATGCTGGAAAAAGCCTCAAAGATGGATTGCCAATATAATAACGCAATATTTTTGACAGCACTACTGCACATGAAAAGCCATTTTACCATGACGTCAGAGCAGCCTTGAGAAGCTCTCGTTCTCCACAAACTCACTACTGATGAACTCTTCCTATTTCCCTGCATTTTCTTGTGATCTTATCCATCACAGCAACCACTATAACCTCTGCCAACACTATTCAAATGCTTTGCCAGGCCAGTGTCCAAACACAAGTGTTGCATGAGCAACGTCATGCACAACAATTTAGACTAATCATGACATTTCAGATATCTGCAACATTTATTTTGACTAGTCCAAATGGAATTGCAGATATCTCTACGTGTCTTTTTGATGATTCAGAATGATGTGATAGATATCTTGAAATATAATTCTGACTGACATATCTGCCATATTGATGTCTGTAATTTTAATTCCGGATAGTCACACTCCGCTATTAAATGTTAAAACATCTTATTATACTGACAGTTGTCCAAGAAGGTCAACCAGAAACTTGTCACAGGGTGTTGGGAGATATGCTGGAACAAATCTGGTCTGTAGCAGAATCTGTTGCTGGTGCCAGACACCACAGGGCACCTTCCGGAGGTCTTTTAAAGTCCAGTCCTCAGCTTGGCCGAGCAGTTTAGACAGTAAGCGGGTGACCAACTGCGTATTAGACAGGGGTCCTAACATTTTGGCCCATCAATGTATTTGATGCACCCTTGTAATAGCCACTCTTAAACCCTCAATTATTCTCTTGCTGCTCTGCCTGCAGTGACACGACACACTTGAAAGCAGTCCAGGCAACTTGCTGCTGCTGCTACTGTTGTTGTCCAAAAGCATTTCAAAAGTCCAACCCACATGGGTGTTAATGAGGGCTCAGCAGGGCAAGTGTTTATGGTCACTCCCCCACTCTCTGCAGTGCTGAGCTCAATGCTTCCTGGTGGGGAGTGATGAAAAGAAAGCCAAACGGAATGGGAGATTTGTGTCTCTTTAATTCAATGATGTGTAAATTGTCGTTCATAGAAAACTTAATAAAAAATACATGCACATGAGACCATGAGTCAGTTTCAGTAGATCAGTTAGGGTAACTTAGAATCCATCTAAAAGTCAGTACTAGAAAAACTAAAACTAAATAGTCACATAGAATGTTGGCTCACATGTTCATAACTATGCCAGCAATAAGATAAACGTCACAGAGCAGAAGAAAACTGGTCAAATACTTCCATTAGATCGTAATATTTGTAAGGCCGCAACTTGTCCTCAAGATTTTTTGCATCATTCTCAATCCATTTAACGCAGTGGTTCTCAACTGGTGGGTCGGGACCCAAAAGTGGGTCGCGAAGCCATTTTTAGAGGGTCGCAGAAGCATGCCCCTCCCAAAAGGTAGTGGTATAAAGTCTTTTATTTTAAGGGACGTGTTTCTTATGACACAGTTTGCTTTCAATAGCAGGATATTTAGTGGTGGTGACACCGGCAGTTACCCACTGTTAACCTCTAGATGTGGCTCTGCCAATTTATTGGAGAAATTTATGCTAAAACGTGCCAAAAATAAACCAAAATGTGCTCAGAATCTGTCAAAATGCGCCAAAGTATGTCCAAAACTTGGCGAAAGTGTCCAAAATGATCAAAAAAATGAGCAAAAATTTTCCCAGGCTATATCAAAATGCGTTGAGACTACACCCAAGTAAACTTTAATTTGTTAACAGGAACAGCAAACTTCAAAAATTTTGCGTTGCAACCGTTATTAATAGAGACATGGTGGGTCCTGAGGCGGGACCAGTTGAGAACCACTGATTTATCGTATGAGTCAGCCTTTTCGATTTAGTTCATGATCGTCTCCTCTTTAGAAGTCTGTTTTCCAATTATATAAGCCTTGGGAATCTTTCGGGATTTCTCCAACAAGCCTTCAGCGGCAGCCCGTCCCCTATTGTTTGTCTCTAAGTCAGGTCCTTAGACAGCGGAAATGTGAAATAGTGAGTCAGAGGTGAACATGAAAAGACAAGCCAATGTCTTCAACAGCTTTCAGTTTTGAAGTGTGATTGCTCGAAGATCCCCGCTCAGCTTGGTGTCTGTGTGGGTGTTTAGCGAGCAGCACTTAGTGTGATGGAGGTTATAGGTTTTCTAGCCTTCATCTTTGCTGCAAGGTCCTTGGCTTTGTTGTGAGTCAAAGAGAGACACCAGTAAAAGGCCTTCAGGAGTTTTCACTTTAATGGACTCTTAGAAGGAAGCTGTAGACAAGTGGAGACAAGATTAAAAATAGGGTTCAATCACATGTTAAGTCTGTGTTCAAATGAGCTTGTGAGCAAGAAACGCTGTGACTGAAAAATACACACGTTACAATCCGAGATCTTACCAAAATTTATCTTGAATTTCATTAAATTATGGGTTGGAATAACCTGTGGGGACCAAGCCACTCAGGGTGCATCCTAAATCCCTTACACGCATCGCTCCCTCACGTTTTACCTAAGTTGTAAGTACTACGTAGGAAATTAGACATCTTTCCTGAGTACCTGAAGCAGCATGAGGTACTGATGATGTGCACAGAGCTGCTCTTGCATTAGCTTGGAGGTAAAACCACCTGTCCGTGGTTTTAATGTTGTGGCACGTCTGTATATATTCTTTAGGTTGCCATTTTTGGTCTTTTTTAAAGATAAACAAGCAACTAAACAACTATTAGTAATGCTACTGACTCTGTAAGGCTGTAGTTAGACCCAGCGATACTTTAAACTAATGTTGACTTGTTAATATGCTCACAATAACAATGCTGAAATACTGTGGTAAAGAAAAGGGGAGTGTCTTATTTACTGTGTTGAATATTTACTGTGAAGGAGGTGAGTGCCTACCTGAGTTAATTACTGATGCTCGTCACCTCTGTGTCGCTGGAGGATAAAATGATCAGGATCGTTATCAGGCTTCTGCAGAGCTTGATGATGAGATGATCATTTGAATCAGGTGTGTTGGAAGAGGGAAGCATCTAAAACATTCAGGATAGTGGCCCCCGAGGACCGCAGTTTGAGACCCCTGATCTAGTGCATGTTAAAATCTACAGGATAAATGCTGGTGATGCGAGAGCAAATATCAAGTGATTATTGAAGTCGTTGACATCTTCCCTCTGGGCACAAATATCTTCCACAAAATTTCATGACAGTCCATCCAAAAGTTGTTGACTGTTCAGTGAAAGCCAAACTTGGTGCTACTGAAGAAAAAGTAAATTAACCACCAAAGTCATTTGAATTTATCCTCTCAGGACCACAACTATCTGTTAAACACCTTGGCAATCAACAATGTTGAAATATTTCAGTCAGGACAAGTGGTGGCCCAAACCGTGACAGACCAGCTATGTAGCCATGTCACTTGCATGGCTAAATAAAATGAATGACTTTCCCATGAGCCAAAGTTTTACTTTGGGTCTTTGGTGCGTATCTTTGCTGCACCAGTCGACCTGTCTCAAAGGTGAGCCTTGGAAACGGGCTGGGATCAGAAAGAATACATTACCATACATTGCTGTTAAGTTTGTTAGAGGCTGGGACAGATATTCACTGTTTCATTTGTTTAAAACAGGCCTCTCCCCGTCTCGATGCACTGACAGTTCAGAAATCTTGTGGAGTTTTCTTCAGAGAAAACTCACTGTTGTCAGGGATGTACAGAATTTTAAAATATGAATATAGTAGCTCCGGTAAACTGACAAGAGCAGGTGGTATCATGTGGTGAAGCAGAATTCAGATCCCACAGTCATCTTGTTGGCACAATTTTGTCACAGATATCTCCAGCCAGACTGTTTGCATTTTATATTCTAAGTTAATTTCAGACTACATTTGAATATTTGCCTAAATGAAAGATTAATCGTTAGCCTGTGATGTGATATAATCTTCATAATCTTCTTCTGTGATCCCGATAATGATCCACACATAAAGATTCTTACAATAACACTCTTTCTAGGAGTAGCACAAAGTAATCTAACCTGAGCCATCTCTGTCACATCCTGTTCAGCATCAGGGTGGTAGTGATCAGCCACGTACCTGTATTGAAATGCAGATGTCTAGGTGTTACTTTGGCCAGACTTCTTAGAAAAACAGCCATTATCCCCAATGGACTTTTGACTGTGTGAAACGTGTCAGTTTTTAACAATATTGTTGACGTAGCTGTAGTAACTGTAGAGTAATTACTGAATCATTTGATCTGTACATGAGGTAGTGCTTGATGCACGAAATGTAACCAGAGCCTGTGTTATGGATAATTCATGAGCAAGGACCACACTATCAATGGTATGCACATGACTGTTTATTAAGGGATGATGTAAGTGTGATGCTGCTGAGAAGTCTGGGGATGGCTTGATTGAGGATCAGTGTCAGCTCAGACCCCCAAAAGCCCCTTAATAATGAAAAGAAATTTGCAGATCTTGAGGGTTGGAGCAGATGTAAAGTCAATAACCTTGTGAAGACTAATAACCCGAGGCTTTACTCAGGGTTCTGAAACAATACGGCTGAGTAGTCGGTCAAAACTGTTCAAACAAATGAGAACAAAGGGCAGGTACACATTTATAGACATATGACATGAAGGGGGATGTTTGCAGTGTGTTCCAGCTCCTGAACTCAGAGCCGGCCCTACCCAATGTGGCGCCCCAGGTGAGATTTTACATGGCACCCTCCTCCGTCGGCGATTTACATACGCTTACAAATGAAATCAAATAACATTGTTTTGTAGTAATATTAATTGGGCATTGTACATTAGAATCAATGTGAGCTTTTCCATTTGAAGAGTTAATAGTAATAACTAGTTTTAATTAGTGCTGTCAAAAATATTGCGTTTTTAACGCGTTAACGCAAATCAATATTAACGGCGTCAACTTTTTTATCGCGAGATTAAGGCTCCTTTTGACCTAGTGAACTTGTAGTTTTTTCACAAGCTGTGGCCACAGCTAGTAACGTTAGAAAAACTACAGGATCCGGCTGTAGACCGGAAACAAAACAATAAGCACGCCCGATGCCTCTTTCCCATCGTTGTAAGGTAGACAATGTGCTACAAGCCCAGTTTTATCAAAAGTAGCTGTCTTTCAAGCTGCAGAAATAACACTGGCGTCTATGTGCAGCCGGCTGTGAGACAAGTGCACAGGGACCGTCTGCAAATTGCAAAACTGCTGCAACAGCGAAGAGAGACTCACAAACATTCAATAACTTCATTCGTAGTGTCACCAAAATCACTGCAGCCTCCAACTAGCTCCTGTTGATCATACTACACTTGGTTTGATATATATAAAAAAAATCATAATTGAGGAATATTTATTAGTAATAAATTGTTTGTGTAGTGTCTCTCTTCACTGTTTCAATAAAAAATATTTGCACAAAGCAAGCCTATCCACTTTTCCATGTTGATAAGAGTATTAAAATGATAATTCAATTTAGAATAGATAAAAATGTGCGATTAATTTGCGAGTTAACTATGACGTTCATGCGATTAATCACGATTCAATATTTTAATCCATTGATAGCACTAGTTTTATTATATTGAAGGTGAATTTCCCCCCGGTATTGTGGCGCCCCCTGGAGGCCAAGGCGCCCTTAGCATTTGCCTATGTTGCCTAATGGGCCAGCCGACTCTGCCTGAACTTAAGCAAAAACATCCATTTGTGATTTGACAGAGTGCAACACCACTGTAGTTGAAAAAAATATGTTACGATATAAATACAATAATCATAGTAATACTTTTTATTTGACTGGTTGAAAAACATTCAGTAAAAGTGGAAAAGAGATCAAACATGAAAAAAGTGGCCTTTTGCATTGTAGGGAGGTAAATGGATGTGCTGCACCAAACAAAGTAACCAAAAAAAACACACAACTGGAACGCAACTGTCCTGAGTGGGTGACCCTCTCGGAGCAGACCAATTAACCAATCACAGAAAAAAATAAATAAAACTGATTGCAAATGAAGCAGTGTGGCTGCCCTATAAAAGACTTCAGTGATTGCAGACCTTAATGATTTGTGGGTGAAGAGGGATGGAATGGAGGTGGGAGGAAAGTGTTACGGGTGGTGTTCAGAGGCTCAAGTGCGAGGCAACAAGACACAACAACAAGCCGAGTTTTAAGAGTGTTTAATTCAGAATAGGAATTAAAACAAAACACACGACCAGAACAAGCTAGGAGGGTGGAATGAAAACGAAACTACAGTATATTGTCGAACTAAGTACGACCAGAGCAAGAATAATAAAATAACCAACCAAACTACACGCTGACTGACGGAGAAACAGAATGAAGCTCAGACACAACTGCATGTACAAATTAAGAGCCTCAACACGGACTGAATGGTCAAAGACCAAATACACAGTTTACCTACCACAATATTTACAACACACAGAATTACCGACAGAATGGTGTCATAACCCGGCGGTTGGGCCGTGACAAGAACGGGAACACACACACACACACACAATAGTTGCCGGCAAATTATATTTATTAATCATAATATAATGTAATCATAAGTAAAGCTGTGGAGTGTGGACGTCAGTAGTATCAGTGGTGAGAATGTGGATGCATGTTCGTGGTGTTGTGAGGATGTTGTAGGTGCAATAAC
The DNA here is from genome assembly GCA_900302755.1 of Chromis chromis. Taxonomy (NCBI): domain Eukaryota; kingdom Metazoa; phylum Chordata; class Actinopteri; family Pomacentridae; genus Chromis; species Chromis chromis. The sequence goes on along the minus strand of OMNN01100635.1, from coordinate 6,774 downwards.
TAAATTAAAGTACAAACGATGGGTGGCCGCAGCCACAGGAACGGCAGGAGCGAGAAAGAGCCTGCGAGATGGAGAGAGCCAGCGAGCCCAAAAGAGCTAACGAGATGCCAGGAAGGCTGGGCTTTTATAGCCGCGGGAACACTGGGCCCAAGTGCCTGGACAGCCAAGACCGCCTACATCCACCATGGCAACTCCGCCTATAGAAAGACACTGATTGACAATTACCAATCACCAGATAAACCTACAGAGCAGGGCCATCACAATGGCTACACGCCAAAAAACACACTACCGAATTTACAAACAACTCTCAGACTGACTGAATGGCTACAGGCCAATAGACTAACAAATGCTAGCAATAAAGCTAACCTCTTTTGACAAAAACCTAGTACCAGCGGAGAATAGGGAACAACGGCAGGGGTTTGGCAGGCGGAGAACTGGTGGCGACGATGATAGGAAACCGGCTGACCGACGTGGCAGAGAATGGTAGTGGAAGCTGATCCAAGGAGTGGTCTCGGTTCCTGGGAGAGCAGGTGGAAGCAGTGGTGGTGATCCTGGAGAGCCTCTTTGTTTGGCTGCTTACGGCATGTCGAGGAATGGTGGAGAATCCAAAACTGGAGAGACAGAAAGCAGGTTTAGTTGCTGGCATTCAGATAAGGAGCTAGAACTGAACAAAACGATCGACAACTGACTAGAGACTGTTCACGGTCTGGCACTTGAGTGTGCCCCTTACCAAGATGGCCACCGCGTAGGTACGTCGCTCCAATCGGCGGCAGCAGTCAGTGCGGCATCTATGTATATATGTCTATGGTGACAGCAAGAGAGCCCTATGCAGAGAGAGACTGGATTGGCTGGCAGGTTGAGAAAGACCAAATAAGAGAACAACACCCACAAGTACAATGACCTAAACTGTAAAAAAGGGGGGGACCAAAGTAACCAGTAATAATCCATGAGTTTCAGAAATCTCTGTGCCACCAGTTCGTGAAAACTTGAAGAACTAAGAATTTTTATCACAAATATATCCAATGACTGGTAAAAGAAAGAGATAAAAGAAAGAAGCACCACTTGGGAAACTTTGACTTCAAGTCAAAAGGAAAACCAATTAATGGCTCAGTGGGAGGCAAGCATGCTAAAAATAAATGTGACTGCTTCTGATAGCAGAGGTGAAAACTGGTCATACTTTTCCCAAGATGAAAGTACAGTATGAGTGAGAAGGTGGGCAGAGGTGGTAGTTCTTGAACAGGTAACTTGCTGTTCTTAATTGGCTGCAGGGATAAGGAAGTGATCTTAGTTGTGTTTCAGGACTAATCTGGCTCCGGTTGAGTCAGAGACACGTTCATCATCACCGCTAGAGATCATCGTCATCAAAGAGAGAAAATAAAACTCAGTCATTGCTAATGTGACGATAAGTTCAAAGTTTGTTCATAATATTGTATTTGTTCATTGACTCTTAACTCTCACAGCCGTTTACAAACTATTGCTCTTTTGATTGATAGCTAACATGCTACAGTAGCTCCTTCTATTTTGGCCTGGACGGGATGCTATTGGTCAATGCTACTAATTTGCATTTCAAAATTAATCTCTATGCAAACGTTTGCACAGATTAATTTTTTCTTCTTGAGAATCATCTGATTATATTAGAATGAACTGATTTTCCTGCAGAATTGCCCCGTTTTGAATCCTGGTATAAAGTATAATGTGTTAATTCTCATTAAGTGAACTTGTAGAAATGAAATTGGACATCAGGGCCAATTCATGGATTTCGCATCCCTGTGCACAGACTGATATACTACAGTAGGTACCTTCCAGTCTGTAATGCAGAGTGTGTTGTGTGTGTTGCCACTCACAACACTTGAGCTTCCCCCGGATGTTTCTGAAGGGCTGGTTGTGACTGAGTGCTTTTTCCAGATATAAAAGCTAGAACAGTTTGTACTGTGGCACCGTGTTAATGATTATTCCTGAGGCATGCACAGCACAGTGGGCGGACATAGCCCAGGATTTAGAATTTCCCCGTGTTTGGTCACCCTTGAAGCACAAATCAAATCACCTCCAAAGTCCAGCATCGACCACTTCAGTTAAAACTCTTACTGGTTAAGTGTAAATGTGTGAATACTGGAGAATCTCTCTGCACAGTCTCTCCTGATAACAAGCATTTGTTTTGTTTCACTTGAAATGTGTGTCTCACAGACCCATGCAAACACAGATACTGAAAGCATGAATTGGCTTTCAGCTGATAGACACACATCTGTGAATGTGGCAGGGATTGTGACGCATGAATGAAACTGCTGACGGCAATCTGCTAATTCAAGAGCAGATTCAGTCCTCTGAACTGAACTAAACTGCATCTTCACTTTAGTGTTAATGAAGTTCTGTGTGTAACAAACAGGAGTCTTCAGGTTACAACATAGAACTCAGGTTTAGTACCTTATCAGAAAATGCATTTATTTGCAAATCTATGTTCATAGTAAAGTAAAAACTGTATACACATGCAGCAGATCAACAGTCAGACTCATCCCCTGTAGAAGCTCATAATGTAAAAACGGCTCATAATGTAATAACTTAAATGTAATAATGAATTGAATTGAATTGAATGTTTTTATTGTCATTATACACAAGGTACAACGGAATTGAAAGTCTCCTACTAAGGGAGGAGGAGCAGCAGCAAGTTTTTTCTTGCGCCGCCACATCCTTCTTTCTCAGTAGGGGAGAAAATAAATAATAATAATAATAAAAATAATAATAATAAAAGCTCATAACGTAATAATCGGCTCATAACAATACAATCATGAGCGCATAACGTAATAACGTCTTTGCGCATTATGTAATAACTTATTACATTATTAGCCTTACTGATGCTGCTCATAATGTAATAACAGCTTGTAATATAATAATAGCTCATATTGTGAAAAAAGTGTTGCATTATCACCATTTTTTACCTTTGTCATTCCTGCAGCGTGAATGGACATGCTTTCACCTCTGTGATTATCTGTATGCAGAATCACACAGTTTCTGTAAAACATGGTGGAGCATTAAGTCCACACCTGCACACTGACTACTAGAATCCACTTACAGGTAATG
>OMNN01100633.1:24017-37935 GCA_900302755.1 Chromis chromis | reverse complement strand
CAGCTGTGGCTACATACGTAGCTTACCACCATCGAGTATGGAGGGAATGAATAATGCAATGTAAAGCGTCTTTGAGTGTCTAGAAAAAGCGCTATATAAAACCAATGCTTTATTATTACTATTATCATTGAATAATTTATGGTGGTGGAGCTGAGCTCCGGGGAGCCGAGGTGGGGGAGCCCTGATCCGAGGTGACGGAGCTCAGCTCCGGAGGTCTCTGGCCCACTTTAACCCCTGGTTATAACGAGACAACGGAAGAAAATGATCTCGTAATAATGAGAAAACTGAGCGAAAAAATGATGTTCACCCATGGCCTTTTAGAGCTTCCGTACAATACTAAGTTTAGTGTTTTACACATTTATCTTCAATGACATTAAACTCTGTACACAAACGTGTTTAATTTATGGCGTTGTTATCTTATGCAATTGAACTGTGTTGAGATTAAAACTTGAGTAAACTTACTCTGGATGGTTATCTTTAAACTCAAAACCATCAATAAATCAGAAATCAGTATTATAATCAGTAAATGTCAGACATGTACAATACATCACAACACTGATGCTTAACATTTTCCATAGCAGTGTGTAATTAGTTTTGTGGCTCATTATTAAACAGGCTGCCCATGTTAAGTTGTGACTAGCACCAGTTGATCTGGACGTATTTCCTGGATAACTTAACTCCTCAAACTCTACATATGAATTTTATACATTTTATCTTGTAAATAATTTTGAAACCAGTTTTAACCACATATTTTAACCAGTTTTGGACAGTTTTAAATCCATTTTAACCAGCGTTTGAACAAGCAACGTTTTTAATCCATTTAACTAAATGAACTTACTGGCTTTTTTAATACAACTATTTATACACTTTTAAACTGATTTTATGCCCTTTACTCTCATTGTATTTTAGACAGAGCTACACTAGTAAAGGAAATAGATGCAATAAACCTTTCTCCGTGTTCTGAATATATAATGTTTTCTGAAAACTCTCCTTTAGTATATACTGACACCTCAAAGATGTCAATACATTGTACCAGATGGGTGACCACAGCCTCTACAGACTTGCTGAGTGCAGAGAAAGTAAGAGAAGTGAGCAGCTCGACTCTGTTGAAACCCCACAATGGTAACTTCTTCCCAACACACAGGTGTAAACCTGCTGTGTGCAGTTAAACTAGACCTGCACAATATTTAGTTTCAGCACTGTGATACGTGCATTAGTCACATCGCAGGAACAGCGCTGTGAAGTGAGGCACATTTACTCAAACACATCATGCTCAAAGTTTTTTTCGCTGCTTGATACAAAAAGAAAACTCACATGAACTAACCTACAAGAGTCAGACAAAAGTCTGTCTGATAGAACATGTTTTACTCACATTTGAGGGTTTTTGGACACAATGAGAGTTTTCCACTTTGTTTTAAAGTATCTGAGTTTGTTGGCATGCAGCCTCCACATGTGCACAGCAAAATGAGCGAGGGACAGGAGAGAAACACTGGAAAGAAAAATGTGGTTGCAAAAAAACCCCAGATGTATTGAAATTTTTTAGCTACAGAAAGGATGATGTTGACCAAAACAGGTACTCTGGCAGCTGCATCTTGAACTTTGTTTTGAACTAATTTGTTAGACCATTTATTATTATTTACCACAACAAATACATCTTGCAGCTACAGGTCAGACAGATCCATATGAAATGATATTTAAGGTCGCCAGCTCAAATTTTGTATGACAAGCTCATTTTTACGGCTATACATTGTGTAAAATATTAATTTTAAAAGTAACTAAGGCTGTTGAATAGAAAGTACAGTAGCTCCATTTGAAATGTAGTGCAGTGGAAGCATAAAGCCTAACTTTGTTTTGTACATTTGAATTTGTCAAGAACATTTAGCTGGTAATGAGACAGACTCTCCCAATTAGTTGATGGATACGTGTGTTTGTGTGTGTAAAATATACATATAATTTACTGTAATGCTGGAATCTGTTATGAACCATCATCTCTTTGTTATCAGATGCTCTCTTTCATAATCACCTATAAGAACCCATCACAATGCTCATGTTGTTGTCCTCAGGTCCCTCTAGTCCTATCCCCCTCCTGCTGGTTGCACACAGTATGGAGTTGGTTAAGTAAGTTATGAAAACTGTATCACATGTCACGCTGTTGACATAACTGCAGTTAGTGTATAGTCACTCCAGCTTTGCTTTCTGTTTTTAAACATGTGACATTTGAGCCTGCTAAATTGCGCAATGTTGTAGCATGGCCAACTAATGCTCTGCCCCCTTTTGCCTCTGACTGTAGTGAGGGTAAGTCAGGTTAATTCAGCACTGAAGGGAATCCAATTGCACCAGCTGAGCTCTAAGAGATGACCGAAAAGGTGAGAATATCAGAGATGTTGTTCTGAGCTTTCAGCAATTTCACAGTCAGTGGAAATGTCAGGGAAGATGTTTAATTGGGCCGAAGAGTGGAACATCTCTTTTGCAGGCTGTGGGTTCAGGAGTGTTTATTACGTGGGAGCTTTGAGCTGTATTCTCGAGCACGCCCCACGGCTGGTTCACGGTGCCTCTAAAATCTGTGGAGCGTCATCTGGGTGTCTCGTGGCTGCAGCTCTGACTGCTGGGATTCCCATCGGTGAGTCACATTTACTGAACATTGCAGAGTTTTCCTAAATCTTCAAGGACTACAGTTTATGAATATCTCATGAGATATTTAGATTAGTATTTGTTTTTCTGATGTGATGATCATCTTATGGGGGTTTTCCATCGCAGTAGTCTTCTAATATAAAATGTGGTATTTTGCTCTCTTATGTATTTCTATAATAAGCAAAGTCTGACTCTTTACCTTGCAAATCAATACATAAGTTATATGAATACAATTGTAGTTTTAAAATGATAGAAAATAAATCCAATGACAATGATGATAATAGGTCAATCAAACTTTATAAGGATAAGAGTATACATGTATTGCACACTATGTATGTCTGACATGTTTACTTCAAGTTTTTTTTCCAGGGCTATTCATTGATACGTTATCTCAAAACAAGTGCTGTAATTGAAACTTGGTGTAAACATTGTACTTGGCAGGTTCACTGACACACACAGAGTTCATGCAATGGTGAGAGCAAATTCCAAAGGTCATGTAGTATTCAAAGACAAGAAAAATGAACTGAAAACACCTGCCAGGTACTGTGTCTCTGCAGTACTACAAGGAAATCTATGTGACACCATCATGGTGTACTTATATTGCTCAAAGCGCTTTACAATGTGTTTCTCATTCACACATTCACACGTTCACACACCAATGGCGACAGAACTTCAATGCAAGGTGTCTGCCTGCCATCGGGAGCAACTTGGGGTTCAGGGTCACTTCGGCATGCGGAGTGGCCGGGGATTGAACCGCCAACATTGCGATCAGTGGACAACCCGCTCTACCCCCTGAGCCACAGCTTATATTTCATATATCTAATTTATGTGAAGAATGCATTTAGCAGCTCCAACAGGAGGGCTATATTTAAATTAAACCTATGACTAATTCATTTTTCTGCACAGTAAATGTAGCTGTAATTGATCACTTTCCCTAACGACAGGTTTCTCTGCTTTGTGCCCCTCAGAACAGTTTTGTGCCAACATTTTGACCACTGCGAAGGAGGCCAGAAATCACACCCTGGGGGTTTTCCACCCAACGTTTAGCCTGCTGCGGACAGTACGGGACTCCCTGCTGGATAAGCTTCCAGAAGACGCCCACCTTCGGGCCTCTGGAAAGCTCTGTGTGTCCCTCACCCGACTGTCTGATGGGAAGAACGTTCTGGTGTCAGAGTTTGCCAGCAGAGAGGAGCTCATTCAGGTAGGGAGTGGTGATCTCTCTGATAGTAATTCAATAAAATACCACAAGCTGAGGCTCTGATTTCTCAATACTAATGATTTAACCTGCTTTGTGTACCTTTGCAGGTTCTCATGTGCAGCTGCTTTTTTCCTGTTTACTGTGGTTTCATGCCACCTTCATACCGTGGAGTGGTGAGTAAAGTTGTTTTTTTAGGTTTTAGTGGAGTTAAGACATGTAGGTAAACATTATTCGAGGTAAAGGATGATATTTGAATTTAGGGGGTACAACCCAAGCTTGTTCCCACCTCTGAAAACTGTCATTTCTTTCTCAATATTTTGTTTTTCTCCACTGACACTTTAAACTCCCTCTTGAATACCTGCACAAAGTATTCTGGGCAATGTAGGAAATCAGTGCCTGCAGTAGAATACACAGGTAGAGGAGAAAGCCCACTGAAAAAGTTAATGAATGCACTGAACCCTTAGTAGACACATGGCCTTTGCTCTCTGTGAGTTTGAATCCATTTCTATTGTATAAATACTACAGATGCCTGTTACATAAAGACAGTAAATTCATTCAGTAGGGTATTGAATTAGCCTTTTCCTCATCTTTAGGCCAAAATTTTGACTATTTAAAATCTGTACAGGCAACTGAACCTGCCTCATTCATTCCTCTTTCCTCTCAGCGCTACTTAGATGGAGCCCTGAGCAACAACATGCCCCTGGTCGAGCAGCGAAACACCATCACTATGGCTCCATTCTCAGGCGAGAGCGACATCTGCCCCAGAGAGGGTACATTCAACGTTTCTGAGTTCCACTACAGTAACGTTAGCATTCAGGTTAACACCGGCAATGTGCATCGCGTCTGCACATCCTTCCTTCCTCCTACGCTTGAGGTGGGTCCAGATTTCTTGGCCTTTTAAGCAGTGGAGTTTAAATATTAAACATTATAAAAATTCCAGTTTTTTGTCTGTTTGTTTTGGACAGAAGCTGGCTGAAATCTGCCACAACGGCTACATGGATGCTCTTTGTTTCCTGAGAGAAAGAGGTGAGCTACTCCGCCTTCATCCTCCTCAGTGCTAAGTCTTTAATCTTTCTGATGACAGCAAACGGCAACAAGCGAAACGTGTCAAACAACTGTCTGTTTTAGATCTTCTTCAAGCACAGTATATTCCCCGCAGTGTGGTGGTGAAAGTGGTCGGAGCCAGACCTCCTAGTGAAGTGGTTCAAGCAGAAGAGTGGAGGAGGAAGACAATGCTGCTGAATGGACACAACCATCATCAGGGAGATCATTGGTGGCTGCACCACAGGGTCATAGAGGACCTCCCTGTGGCCATGAAGAAAGGTAAGACCTGCTCGTTATCAGCCAGACAGAAGTCTGTAAGTTAAAGAAATGGTCCAATGTAAGATTTTAGTCATTTGGAAACAACTTTGTTCTTGCAAGAGCATTGGTTCAAACACTCAGAGACAGGACAAAAAAATGGAAGAGGAATGATAAAAACCCTGTTAGGTGCTTTGCCCATATGTGCACCATCACAAAGTCTTGGAATCACTAGAAATGTGTGTTTTAAGTTAGATGTTTAAGACGACATGAGAAATAAAATGAAACTGCAACTTATTGCATAAAAGTAAAGGTCTCAATATTACCAAAAATAATAAAAATCTCATATGTCTGCAGAAAGTGTCTTCAATTTTCAGCTCAAATTACTAGTCATTCATTTCACCATGACTGTATAACTCCTGGTTTTAGTCCTGTTCTAAAAGGCCTGTTTCAGTGTCTGACGCTCTCAAAACAGCTGAGCTGCTGCTGTCCACACCCTCTTCAGGAAGAAGACTCTCTCTGTGTCTGTGATTGACAGCGCAGACAGTTGACCACACTGCAGGCGATACAGTCATAAATGAGGGAGTGATGCCAGGACTTCCCTTCACCTCTAATTTTCTCTCCGAGTGATCATTTTACATGGAAACACAGCCGAGTTCACAACACAGCTGATGTACCTACCTATATCATACCTATTAAATCAGAATTTTAACTGTGCAAAACAGCACCTTGGAAGTGACTCTTGGTTAACATGTAATCTTTATGGGCTACATTTCAGTCACTATTTCATACTCAGGTAACAGAGAAATCTATAAATCAGAACGTTTATAGTGAATTTGGCTGTATTAAAATGCTCTATATGTGAGCACAGAGAGCAGGAGAGAAGAAAACAAAGGTAGTTTGGGTTTAACTTAAGCACAGGCATCATAAAAACCTAAGAACCCACCCAGTCCTTGGTTATTGGTTTCAGATTGGTCTTTCACCGTCTCTTTTTTTTTTTTAAGATTTATTTTTGGCCTTTTATGCCTCTATTGGACAGAGTCAGAAATGGGAGAGTGGAGAAGGACATACGGTAAATGCCCGAGGTCGGAATCGAACCCGGGTCAGCCGCTATGCCTTAGCACTTGGGTCACGCACATAACCGTTAGGCTATCGGGGCGCCCGGTCTTTCACCATCTCTGAATGTCTTTCAGCTTTATAGTTTCCACAGAGCTCTTACATGTGGACATATGATCAAAGCTAATAATAACCACATTAGCCACACAATGCGCTACCATTAAATTTACTCCAAAAAATCACCTCACTCTAAAATAACAGAATATCAAGTCATTTTGAGATCATTTATTGTTTCAATTAAGGGTTATTAGTTTCTATTCTATTTTTCATGGTGTCCTAAGTGTATTAGAGTAGGATGTAATTTAGCTTCTTGTGATGAATGAATAATTATGAATTATGCTAAACACTAAATGAACCACAGGTAATATGACACCGATAGTAAAGTGGATGTAATCTCTACATTGTATGTGTGTGTGTGTGTAATAGTGCTGTGTGAGGCATGCAGAGACAGTCATGGTGGCAGCAGTTGGCAGTCCCAGCTCAGAGACTTTCTTCCAGTAAAACTGGTCATTTATCTGCTGACCGTCCTCTTCCTGCCCATCAAGCTGATCCTCTTCTTCACCAAAAGGTAACAAGGTTTGATTGTGTAACTAGAAGGGAAGGGAGTGATGCAAGAGAATAACAGTCACTTCATATCCAGTTGCTTACTGCGCTGGGAAATGAACTTGTTATGAACTTATGTTTTGTGTTTAGGTAAGGGCCACTATCCAGCATGTTTTAGATGCTTCCCTCTTCCAACACACCTGATTTAAATGATCAGCTCATCATCAAGCTCTGCAGAAGCCTGATAACGATCCTGATCATTTGAATCAGGTGTGTTGGAAGAGGGAAGCATCTAAAACATGCAGGATAGTGGCCCTCGAGGACTGGAGTTGCCCATCCCTGGTGTAGGGGGACACAGTTTTAAATGATTTAGCTTTTCAGTGATAGTGCACAAGGGTGGACTCACATGTGCTGTATATTGTTTCTCAGGTGAATCTAAAATGATTATTTTTTCCAAGCTGATTTAAAAGGCATTCATACCAGTGTTGTGGCAATCCTTTTAGATTTCACTTTTTTTTTACTAGATTAGTTTTTTCAGGGGGTAGTCCAAATGATGTATCTGCCAGTAATTGTGATCAGAATTTTAAGTTATTCTTTACTTGTACAATGTCTTTTGCAATTATCTCCTGCTGTTAAACTAACAAGAGTTTATAAAGAGATAACATTATTGCAAACCTCCTGATTTATATGATGGTCATTTTTGTCTTATTGTTCTCTCCAGGACATCTCCAGAGCAGCACCGCAGCAGCAGCTCAGACCTCAGCCACCAGACAGGAGGAGACAGAAACATTCAAACTTTAAATTCAACAATCACCCCCAGTTCTAGCGAAAATCTCCACAACCTGGGAGACAACCTGGACCATCTCTCCCTTATCCCAACCAGTACAGTTTCACCGACACCTGCATGTGACAAAGTGACGTTAATCAGACGGATGAGCAACCATAAGCCAGGCAGAAAAAAGACTGATTAGAGTTGCAAATAATGAACTATTTCTCAATTAAATTTTTATGTTTACATCCATCAGCACTGTCTGAATGGATAGTTATTTATGAGAGAAAGGATTGTATGGATTTATTCAACTCACATGACGTCAACAAGGCTACTTGAACACTAAGAGAGATGGTAACTAAAAACTTACAAGCCCTGAGAAGTCTCCCAACATGGGCTGGATTTGAAAACAGAGCTGGGAACAGGTTTCCTCTCAAACAGCATGAATTACTTTATACTAGGTTAGTATGTTTTTTAGTTTTTTTTGCCCAGTGAGTCAAAAACAAAGAAAAAATAAATAAAAAAAATCAAATCATGCCTACCCTATCTTCAACTCAAGTGACTTAATTCCAGCACAAAGGTTGATATTTAGGGTTACCATTTTATTATCAGTGTTCTTTTATCATTTGACAAAACATTATATGTGGTATGTCACTAAGTAATAGTAACCCTTTAACCCTTTAAGTCCTAATGCGTCAACGGCGACATGTTTGGGCTAGTGCACTTTGGAATACTGTAAATATGTCACCGTTTGTGCTATCGGAAAAAAATCCAACGGTTTCTGAAAGCTGAGGCGTTGCACTTTACAGCCAATACGGTGTCATTACGGTAAATTCATTCATGCCTTCCCAGGAATCCGCTGGATGAAATTACCGTAAAATTACCGTAATGACACCATATTGGCTGTAAAGCGCAACAACATTGTCATTACAGTCATTATGATCATTTCATTCGTGCCCCCCCAGGAATCCACTGGATGAAATTACCGTAAAATTACCGTAACTCTTATAATAGGCAGTAAATCGTAAATAACTGCCAGATATTGAAGGTTTCTTCTGAAAAAATGGGCACAGGCACTCACAGGACATTTTCTTACCTTTTTGTAATCAAAGTAAGAAAAAAAAAAGACCAGGTGGACATTTTGAGGCTCAGGTCTTAAGTTCACAACTTCAGCACACTAATATTCCCGTGCTGCTGAAGAGTTCTTAATATCTTTACGGACAGGACTATGTTTCGTCTGGTTGAGAAGCATCATAAGCTAAAAGATTTTTGACTGGCCCAGTGCGTGTGACTCATAGTGTGTCGACTCCAGCCCCATGATTCAGAAGTGATTTTACCTGAAACCTGAGCTGAAATTCAATCTTGTAAAATCTAAGTTGCATTAATGATAATTATATCTTTGAATCAAACCAAGAAAACCTTTGAGGAGGGAGGAGTATTACTGTCAAAGTGCATAGTTAAGAGACGCTTTCATGAATGTAAATATTTGTGTTTACATTCAGGAAAGCGTTCAAAAATGCAAACCACAGATAACACTCCAGAACAAAAAGACTATATTACACTTTACAAAAATACATGTAAAAGCCTGCTGCCCAGTTCTGAAACAAGATCCTTTTGACAGATGAAACAAATAAACTTGTACCAGAATGATGGCAAGAGTTTGGAGGAGAACAGGAAGGGCTCGACATCCAATGGAACCACATCATCTGTCAAACATGTTGGAGGCAGTGCTATGGTGGGGGCAAGTTTCACTGGTGTTTCTTGATGTGACTAGTAGAAGTGGCAAGATGAATTCAGAAGTGTATGGCGCTCTACTTGCTGCTGAATTTCAGTCAAGTGTTGCAAAACTGAGAGGACGGTGCTTCACAGTACAGATGGATGAGGGCCCAAAACACAAAAAGCAACCCACATGCTTTTAAAGGTGAAGAAATAGTCATTCATTTGACCTCAACCCAGATGAGCTGTTGATTTGCATCATCCTTACATTTAGACTCATGCTACTTTGTCAAATCACTTTGAAAATGGAGGGGACTATGTTTTAATAAAATAGTTCCTAATTCCTTAACTTAAGTCTTAAGTGGCTAGTGGAATAATCTTTGAAGTCTCCACCTGAACATCTTGATCGCTTCATTCCAAACCCATTGTGGTGGTGTACAGAGGCAAAATTGGAACAATAGCAACAAAAAAAATGGTGTTACTGTCCAAATACCACATTCTACCACCGGCAACTTTAGTGCAAGTTGGGATCCATCTTTTTTTGAATTTTTCATGTTGTATATCTTGAAATTAAAACATCACCGTTTAGCACCGTTGCCTCACAGCTAGAAGATCCCTGGTTTGTGTCCCGGTTAGGACGCCTGGGATCTTTCTGTGTGGAGTTTGCATGTTCTCCCTGTACAGCGTGGGTTTTCACCAGGTACTCCGGCTTCCTCCCACAGTCCAAAAACATGCTGAGGTTAATTGATGATTCTAAATTGTCCGTAGGTGTGAATGAGAGTGTGCTTGGTTGTTTGTCTCTATGTGTAGCCCTGTGATGGACTGGTGACCTGTCCAGAGTGTCCCCTGCCTTCGCCCTAAGTCAGCTCGGATAGGCTCCAGCCCCCCCGCGACCCTACAGAGGATTAAGCGGTGTACAGATAATGGATGGATAAAACACCACCATTAGCCTCATGCAATATACAAATAAAGGTAAACCAAAATTATAGAAAAAGCATCATTAGGACATTTTAATTGACAAATGTTTCATAAAATTCCTTATGAGTGACATTTTCATTAACACAGAGCAGAATTCTAAAATCCCTAGAGCAAAAAAGTGATAAAGATTAAAATAAACTCATTTTGAGTTTTGTAACATTGTAATGAAAGGATTGTCAGAGGTTCATTCTCTCAGAACTCTGACATCCATGATGAGTCTGATTTTCAAGTGATCACTTTGCACCTTGGTAGTTCATAGCACCATGGAAGTAAAATATTAATGCTAGCTCAGTCCTCACTGTAAACAGAGGATCATACAGGCTTGCACTGATCGGTCAAGCCTATAAAATAACATCTTATCTACTGTCACAACAGTAGCTGTAAAAGTTACATTTACTGCGTCACAGTGCAGTACAGTACAAAGGCAAAACAAATGTTTAAATACATGACCTTCTCCAAAGACAGCCAAGCAACATTGTCAAGTCCCTGATTTCACATATTTAAAAAGACTGCCGTGAAGATGATCATACATGTTTACAAGACCACAAACAAAATGTGCAGAAAGAATATTCTGCAAAATTTCTAAAAGGTCCATCTATGTGTTTATATTCCGCTCAGACACTAGTAGAAAGGAAAAATCTAAAACCTGACAAAAAAGAGGTAAAGGACTGACTTGGCTGAAGTCTTTACATGTCAAAACACAGACACTAAAGCCCTTTTCCTCATATGCTGCTGTCTTTTGGTCCACCGCTTATGTCTGGAATCTGATCTGCAAACGACTGGGTCATCCACTGTCCGTCTGGTAGCTGTCCTTCTGATGTCTGTGACGTGGTCGCCTCCTGTGCTCCTTCTGAAGACGATAACACACAAACATAAGCACTGCTATTGATTTACTGATGTAACACTAATGAGGTTTTGATGGGTGTGTCAGTTCTAGGTAAGGACTCGGCATACTGCTCAAAATACTCTAACTGCAGTTGGACAGACGACTATATTTATGTAACAAATAAAAATACATATTGCTTCAAACACAGGTGAGTAACAAACTAGACAACTCTTCTAGCTCATGTACAAATCCAAATGACTCAACTAATGAGCAGGGCCTTGGTGTTGATTTCAAAAACTTAAATTTAATTTAATAAAATGTAGGGTTACATATGATTACTTACAGTATAGCAATGTGCATTTATATAAGTTGTGTTTGTAACTGCTGTCACCTTCACTTCTAATCCTTAAGTAGAATGAGTCAACTGACAGAAAAATAAACAGGAACTACATTGATGTTTGACTAAGAAAGGCCAAGCCCTGAGGGCATTTAAATACTACATGTATTTAGAACCAGTAACATTACTGGTTCTAGCTTCTCAAATGTGACAATGTGATGCTTTTTTCCCAATACATATTAAAGAAAAATCAATATCTTGAGGTTTTTCATTGTCAATTGTATAAAACAAGTAACGTTTTATGAGTCTGTGGTGGCCAGTGCCATTCCCTATGCTGTGGTCTGCTGGGGCAAAGACCTGAGAATGGACGACACCAAAAGACTCACTAAACTTATCAAAAAGGCCGACCGAGTCCTGAGGGCAGAGCTGGACAATCTACATATACATACAGTAGTGGAGAGGAGGATGGAGTCAAACTCCTCTCCATCCAGGACAGCATCTCCCACGCTCTGTATGGCTAGAGGAGCACATTCAGCCAGAAAGATACACTAAATGCTCCCCAAAGGTCAGAGAAAGTCTTTCCTTCCTGTGGCCATCCAGTTGTATGATTCCTCTTTCTGATGATTTTTTATTTATTTATTTATTTGAAAAGTAAATTATAGATTTTTCGTGATAGTCCCAGTTTACTCAAAATGCCTGTATTTACTTCTTCCACTAGTCTGAGGACATCTGAAGGAGTTTCCACTTGAATAGTGCTTTTGACTTTCAGAGTTTAGCAAGTTAGAACCTGAGATCTTGACTGCATCTCACTATGTCATGTCTATATATTAATGATGCAGAATACAGCCAGCTAGAAAGTAGGGAATACCAGAGCTGAATACAAGAGGTCCATGTCCAGAGCAGTCTGTGTATGGTTACCTGTGTTTTCACCAGCTGAGAATGTACAGTGACCATTTGTCTTGCTGTCGGCCGGGCCCTCTTCAGGTCCTCTCTCTGCATAGGCTCCACCATAGGCATCTTCATACCCAGGGTCATACTGCTCCTCCTTTATCGCCATCCTCTTGGCATCCTCTGTTCATGTAAAATGGGAAGAATACAGAAAATGCCGAACATCACGTGACCTGAATACACAAACCAAACTAAAGGCAGGATTTTAATATCAAGATGTACTAAACTGCACAAGCTATGGATACAATGATTCTACTACTTTCAGTGGCTGTAAACAAAAATGCAGCCAGTCAGTCGTGGCCATGCTTACCCTTGGCCAGTTTAAGGTCAAATCTGTAGTCAATCTCCTCGATCTCAGTGTTTCTTTGGAGACCCTTCAGCTCATCTCTGAGCTCCCTCAGTTTGATGTAGAAGTGAACTTTGTCCTGAGCACGAGGGAACTGGGCACAGCGAGCGCTGGACGAAGGCATCAGATACAGAGCCTGTATAGAGGAAATGACTGCCAGGTCAATTCTTTAAGGGTCGGATGTAGAGCTGTGTTAGACAGCTGTTATATTTTCAAACTGCCAGCTTTTTTTTTTTAATCTTTCGGCTGTGATTTAGTTTTTTCTTAGACTAACATTTTAGATCTCATCATTGTCTTTTTCAGTATCAACAGGGTTTTCCTGGCTCAGAATGGGGCTTTGGTGTGTTTAAAGTGTTTCATTTCTTTTATGCATTGTCTGTTCTTCATCTGCTCTCCTGCGTGTACTAAAGTGTAGAAACTGTGGATTGGCTTCAGCGGACCATGCTCATATATTTCGGTCATGCCCACATATTCAGCCATTCTGGAAAGGAGTGGGACATTTATTATCAGAGACTCTGGACCTGAAACCAGATTTTTCTTTTACTTTCCTCTACCTGGGAAAAATCCCCAGTGATCTCTGTAAAAGTGACAAATACCTCCTGAACATCTTTTTGGCTGCAAGCAAGAAAGTGATAACTTGGCTTCAGAGGACACCCCCCCACCACTGCCCTTCTTATTAATATAATCAACTCCATTCGCTCAGTGGAAAAGATGACATTCTCACTTCGTCTCCAAAAAGAGAAAGGGGATAAATACTGGGAAAAATGGGACTGCCATAACCATTTGGACTCTTAACAATCATGTCTTTAGTTCTCTTTGTGAAACCTGTAAAACTACTGGAGAAAAAATGTGCCCTGTACCTGTACTCTCTTGCCTTGGCTTACTGTAATCTGTTTTTTTCCCAGACCTCACCTGCTTGTTTCTTGTTGCTGTTGCTTATTGCAAAAAATTAATTTAAAAAAAAGTGTAAAAAAATAATAATTAGATATCCATCATTTAAGAACGCAACTCAGATTTGAACATGAAATACACACCGAGCATTCAGCTTAATTCGAGTTAGGAGCGAGTTGCCTGTTTAGTGCCATCTTTTTTCTTTTAGCAAAACCAGGCAACAAACAATTCAAAATGAGTCTCTCACCAAGTGGTACACTGGTCCCTGCTGATCACCTGTCCTGGCTGCAGTATTTGGCCATCCCAGTGACAGACACATT
>OMNN01100633.1:9803-20638 GCA_900302755.1 Chromis chromis | reverse complement strand
CCATATTTCTTCTTACTGGAGCTTCTGGATACGTTGAATTTTCCCAAGAGAATGAATCTATTGATGCTAAAACGAGCCAAAAATAAACCAACATGTTCTCAGAATCTGTCAAAATGGGCCAAAATATGCCCAAAACTTGGCAAAAGTGTCCAAATATACCAAAATGAGCAAAAAATAACCAAAATTTTCCCAAGCTGTATCAAAATGCGTTGAGACTACACCCAAATAAACCTTAATTTGTTAACAGGAACAGCAAACGCGACAGTTATTGATAGAGACATAGTGGGTCCTGAGGCTGGACCAGTTGAGAACCACTGGTTTAAAGCATTTTAGAGAGATGTTAGTGGACCTTTATATCAATCAGGGTAAGCTAAATATTAGAAACGTGAGTAGTCTTTAGTATAGCACGATACAAATTGAACACTCCCCCAAAGTACAGCCTACAAAGACTGAGCTTAACTACAGTAGAATGAATTTCAGGTTTGTTGTGCAAGTCTGTATTAGTTGTATCTATAGCATATAGGCCTGATAAACTGGCAACTGCGTGTATATTAGTTCTGAAAGTCTTCAGTCTGTGTACATCTATGATTCAAAAAGGAGATTACACAGCTCATCCTACCATACAAACTACATGGAAAGGTTTGTTTTCCCTGTATTAAACCACATTATAATACTATTGAGCAACAACAAGGCAAAAATAAAAACCATAGTTGATCATCATTCATAGTGTACATCCCAAATGGCATTATATGAAAACAATGGAGGAAAAAAAAAAACTCAAAAAGGCAACTAAATGCACATGCTTTCATTTCATTTCATCACACACTTCCTCACTGCCATTCAGAGGTTTGCCGATATAAACGGACTCCTGTTTGGCCACATTGTGGTGAAGAGAGACACTCACCACTGATGAAGATACTCCGGGGAGACAACAGGCAGTGATCCATTCAGCTTTTCTTCCATCTTTAGGGTGGTTTGACTTTATTAAATAAATTCATATGCATATTGAGGACACATAGCTAAGGTAATGCACATATGGTTTAGTATTTAAGAGCCTGACAGTGAATGAAACTGAATGCATGTGCCAGCGAATTATAGGAAAACTGTGGAGATGCAACAAAACATAAACCACAACGTAAACAATACCAACAAAGGATAACTTATATGGTAAAGATACTTTAATAAAACAAAATTAAATTACCTCTATTCTGATCCAATTTCATGAACGCATTATAAAAGTAGACATCCTTAACCCCATTTTTCTGCGACTACATAAATACATACTATCATGTTTCTCCCTCTTTCATGGCTATGCTAACTAACAAGCTAACTCGAAGGCAAACAGTTGACATTTTGCTATTTCAAAACAGGTTTAGCATACCCTGCTAGCAGGTGAAGGCACGAGTTTGAGGCTATCTCAATTCAGATACAGATATTTCGTGTATGAACGGTATTGTTGCTATTCAGGAACAGTGCCACAAGTGCAGCTAATGTTAGCCGACAGCTAGCTGCTCAGCTAACTTAGCATGGATGAATGGTTTCGCTTCCACTGAGATTTCTCCAAAAGAAAATGTACAGAATTTACCGGCAATTATAAACTTAGACGTACCTGTTATGGGCAAGGTTTGAATTCGTTTCTATAGTGAAGATAGCGGTTAGTTTTCCATTTACCCCGCACTTCTATTCACAACATTTGAGGTGCTACACAGGCAACAAAGACATGACAACCCTAGCGCTCAACTTTGACATCGGAGGATCTCAAGTCTTACAAATAGGGGTGAATAACAAAGCTATATTTGATTATGATAAAGAACAAGTACTTCAAGAAGCATATTTTCGTCTATTGCATATTGATATCATCTTAAATAATAAACTCGTTGGAAAGTTGTGTTTAAAATGTAAAAATACGACATAATCGCAAATACAAAAGCGGCATACCCCCATTTTAGCAATGGTATGGGCTGCATGGCTTTTAAACTCTATGAGGTTGCTCTCTATTGGCTGAGGTGTTTAGAGTGCAAAGTTTGCAGTTTGCTGCAATTTTCTGTATTTAATTTGGCTACTATCTCTGCAATTTCATCCACTGTGCCTCAAACATCTATAACTATTACTATATTTAAAAAAAAACATGCATGATTGAACTAATTAGTTTCATTCTTTCAGCACTCTGCTGTGGCATCTTACACAGCTTCATGGGTCCAAGGGGGGATTTTAATTGATCTGTATCTTCTTTTATTAATATATACATGTTACAAACAGGAGGTTGTGCAAAGTCAGTCAATACAATCTAATAAGACGTTTTTTATTTTTGTGGTTTTGCTTTTTCAGCAGAAAATAATGAGTATTTACCATTTGAAAAGAGGTTTGCAAATGTGTCATGCAGCAAAAAAAAATCATCAGCATTAATCATTTCTGAATGCTTGTGTGTGTGTGTGTGTGTGTGTGTTTGTTACAGGTTATACTGTATATTATGACTCAAGCAATCAAAGAATAAACATGTCAGCTTTAGAAGAGATTTATTAACTCTGTACGTACAGATTAGAAATTCCAGAGTACGATAATCTATTTATACAACAGACAAATCATAAAATACCATTCTATCAAAATACAAAATAACTCACTGGAAACACGTACCATACAAAAAAATGGAATAAATAGTGATAAAAAAATCACACCAAAAACATGCACAGGCTGAGTGTCAAAAAACAAAACTGTTGTGGGGACTTTCTCTCTTGTGCGTCACATTGTGTTGCCTCAGGAACAGCACGGCCCCTCTTCTGCTGTGGTGTCGTTTCTTATCCTCACTGATTTATCGTGCTACTAGTTCAGCTGATATTTGGTATGTGTTGAGCAAACATCACCAGCTGCAGTGGTTTTACGCCATGTTGACGGCTGACTGGCCTGTGATGTCCATTTCTGCAAAATACCACAATATGGATGGATTATGCTGCTGACAGACTTGCAGAAGCAATTAGAAGTTAATAACCAATACTGGTAGGGTTCAGCAAGTTATTTATTTCCAAGAAAAACCCTAAATATTTTGAAGACAATGGCAATGTTTTGTGTAGCATTATGGTATTACTGACAACCAATTTTCACAGTATGCCATGTTTTTGTGGGATTCATAAATCTATTTGTATGTCAGTTATGGCCACAGGCTCATTTAACATCTGTACTATATACAAAATTCAACTCAGACTGTAACCTTTCTTTAAAGACCCCCTCTGGTGAAAATCCAGCTTTTTGCCTCGTTAACATGTCCATATGGTGTTTTATATATGCTAAATGACCCATTATGAGTGAAATAATATGTTAGCGCCATGGCGGTGTATTTCTGCCTTTAAACTGCAAAGTAATGATGACAGTCTCAAAAACTGATTGTGACTTACAATGTTACAATTTCATTTAGCAGATGCTTTTATCCAAAGCGACGCACATAGGTAGGTAGGCGGGGCAGCATTAAGGACCTTGCCTAAGGGTCTACACTGGATACCTGCGCCCTGATTTGAACCACCGATCTCCCATGCCAAGGTCTGGGGTGTTAGTCACTGAGCTATCCAGCTGCTGCTGTGACTTACAGGGTTTCATTTGTAAAAACCTAAATAAACAATTCTGTCAGCTTGCGGTGTGGGGCTTGCTGTATCATTATGCTTCTTCGGTATGACTGAATATTCTCAATATTACAATTTGCCATTGTGTAACACTAAACTGTCCCAGTGCATCTAGTTCCAGATAAATTTAATTAAGAACTACACAGTTACTACAATACCTGAGTGCTACAGCTGACAGGCCTCTGTTTCTCTTCTCCGTAGTCTCTTTTAGTTGGAGAAGTTGCTGCTTTGCCTCACGTCACCATGCTGCCCACTATAGCTTTCATACTCCGGATCCACCTGCTCTTCTTTGATTGCAATCCTCTTTGCATCCTCTGCAGGACAAAACCATCAACAGTGAGTTTCATCGAAGACAAAAATGTGTTTGTAAAACAATGACAAAGGCGTGTTCTCTGCTCATGTTTCAACCCCAATAAGCAGGTTTATTTTTGTGTTTGATTCAGCCACAAAAGGAATAGCAATCTAACATCTAATGTTTCAGGTGTGCTGGTGTGCTGTGTAGCTGATGGAAATAACGGTTGTTACCTTTAGCTAGCTGCAGGTCGAAAGAGTACTGTGTCTCTTCCACCTCGTGGCTGGGTGCCATGCCTTTCATCTGGTCTCGCAGTTCCTTCAGCTTGATGTAGAAATGTACTTTATCTTGAGCACGGGGAAACTGGGCACAGCGGGGGCTTGATGATGGCATTAAGTAGCACACCTAAGAGAAAGGAAATCAGCTATTGGAAGGTTCATAGTATTGTGGGGCATAATGCAAAAGATATCAAGTTCTTGTTTCCACATACTGTTTGAGTTTCTGGGATTTTGTAGGGCTGTAGACCAAACTCGAGGTTCTTGGCCTTCACACCAAAGATTTCTTTGCAAAAGATTTCATAAATACCTGCAAAATTTACAAAACAAAACAAACAAAAAACATGTTAATACATTGCTAAACTTACCCAGTGGCTTTATCAGTAAGCCATCTCAACAACAGAAACTGACAAAATAAAGCACTTCCAGTGTTTGAATCATTTTACCTTTTCCATTAAAAGCTGCTATTAATGG
The DNA here is from genome assembly GCA_900302755.1 of Chromis chromis. Classification (NCBI taxonomy): domain Eukaryota; kingdom Metazoa; phylum Chordata; class Actinopteri; family Pomacentridae; genus Chromis; species Chromis chromis. The sequence continues at coordinate 15,986 of OMNN01100633.1, read as the reverse complement.
CTTGTATTTCTGCAGCTTGTCAAGTAACTGACGCCCTCCTTCACGAATCTCCTTACTGGGACATAATAAATATTTCAGAAAAAAATGCAAACAAATGTTTTTTTCAAGGGACAGGGATCAGTCACTTTTACGTTCCTTATGGCTTCATTCAGACATATCTACAACAGTGGGAGAGACAGCCACGGCACACATGTAGTATATGTCATACGTGCAAGACTGGACTGGACATAAAAAACGACCAATGAGTATAAAACAAAGTCTAAACTAATAGCATAATATTGTGACAGGATCAATGACAGTCTAAGTATGGACACTATCTAATGGCAAATGTAACTGTGTGCTTTCCTTCACTTAAAACATTGAGCTGCCACATTGAGAGTCACAGTTTATAATCTGCAGTTAAATCAGGTTGAGTCCTGAGCTCCATCACAGCTGTAGGGATGTTTTTTTTAATAGATTTTTTTTCCAGTCTTACAGCCGTACATTTGCAGCAGCAGCATAATTATTTTGCACACGGATGTGATCCCATAACTTGATGTAGAACGCCAATCATTAATGTAGCTACCAACACCCATGTTGCACGTCAAATCTGCATGCCTATCCGTTAATATGACGGAATGTAGTACAGACTTGTACCATGCTAAAAGTGAAATGAAATGGTAACAGGTGAGAACGAGTAAGATTGCTATTGTGGTGCTTATTCAGACATGAAGCCGACAAGCTTATTTTCCTTTCTAAAAAAAATGTATACACTTAATTGACGTGAGTTCTTTCTTACCTGGAGAGGTCCTTGCTGCCGGGTGTGGTCCTTTCTACCATGTTGGTGAAGCCGATGCTGTACTTCTCTGGCAGGCTCTCGTCATGCATGTAGTTTAGCTGCTCTTCAGTTAGACCAGACAAAAACAGACATTTCCCTGGATAGAAAATAACAGTTAAAGATTAAATTGGCCAAGTGGCTATCAAGCAAATAAAGAAACAATACATTTTCAAAAACACTGGACTCAAACTATTGTTTTCCTTGTTGGTTAAGAGTAATTATGTTTTAGTTATTGTAGCTGTTCTGAATCTACAAGGTCATATCAGCACACTTAAGCGGGACACTGTGAAAGTTTGCTCTCCAACATAATTAAGTTGAGCCGATGAACATAACAAGAGGTTTTGGCAGGCAGTAAAACAATGTGCTGCGCTGATCCTGGAGTTCCTGAAGTTAGGACACAGCCAATGACAGCACCAGTATCAGTGTGTTTGGCTGCCTTACCACCATTACATTAAACACTGAACAAAACATAAGACTGTGATTATACGTGTAAAAGATGCTTTGAATAAAGAAAAATGTGTGTCTACTGCACAGACATAATGTGAAAACTAATATTCCTCATCAACTAGTGGAAAGAACTTTCTGAAACCTCTACTTCTGAAAACCTGTTTAAACCCAGACCGCTACTGAAAGAAGCATTCATCATTTTTCTATTGACAATTTAAATGTTAAGAATTCCCATTACTGAGCCCTTCAAAAACGTTGAAAGGTTTAACATTATACAACGGTGTCATATATTATGTGCATTCTTTTGTCTGTTAGTTAGTTGAGTGAAATGTTCAAACCCAAGACAAAATTTTTACGGTTGCACCAATAAATCAGATTGAAAGTTACCACCTTTAGCTGAGTTACATCATTATATTGGCATCTCCAAAACCTTTTGGATCTCTTAGAACAAATGTTATCTGTAATGAGGGACTCAACAGGGTAGAAGCAATTAAAAGTGAATACTGTCATGTATTTCCTGTAGTCAGTGATGAAATTGAATTTCAACATACAGAAATGGTTTCCTGGGTTGGGGTAATGGTGTCCTTTGAAGGCTGACAATAGTCCTGGGTTGATTCCAATCTGAGGAGAAACATGAAGGGGTTACTGCAGTTTTTCATGAGCCTAAACCATAACTGGAATCAAAGAAAACCAATCCACTACTTATACAAAAAAGAAGAAATACAGAAAATTCTTATTAGATCCCCAGAAAATAACTCACGATCAAAATGTCAAGATTGTAGGCAAGAACGTCCGGCAGGGTTTTGGCCATGACTTCAGCCACAGACATGCCGTTGAAGCGGTTGAGAGCCCTCTTGGCTTTTTTGGCAGCCTCAACCTCATCCTCCTCCTCCTGCGTCTCACCGTCCTCCGCCTGCTGTTTAGGAGGGCGACCTCTTTTCTTCTTCACTGGTGTCACAACTAGAAGAAGATTTTATCAAGGTATGACAGTAAAAAAACAAAAGATAAACTGCAAGATGAAGTTTTCAAATTATTTCACAAAACAAAAAAGTATTTAGCGAGTGTTCTTCCACTACCTTGAGGTGGAGCAGCAGGCTGAAGCTGGTGCTGAATGCCATGCTCCTGCTGCTGTATCGTATGTTGATGCTGAGAGTGGTGCAGGACGGCACTATACTGCTGCTGCTGCTGCTGCTCCCTGAAGTTCTGCTGGAAGGTCTGCTCCTGGTGGTGATTTGAGGCTGTAGTGTAGTTCTGGTAAAAACTGTCCTGGTAAAGAGTTGGTTCCCGGTGGACAGACAGCTCCGCCATGACGGGCTCTTCTATGGGACCTTCTGCGTAACGGCCCATGTTGTGATACGGCAACACATGCTGCGCCTCAGGGTGCTGCTGGCTGGACTGGTACCTTGAAAAGAGGAATGAAGTAGAGATTTAAATGAGAGACCTGCAAAAAAAAAAGAGAAACATAACAGAACCCGGGCACAGCAAAAAGGAAAAAAAAGCCAAATTAAGTCTGGTGTTCAATGGGGCATGTGAGAAAGTGGGTGAGGGAAACTTACACACAACTACACAAGACACAATACTTAAAAACATACATGCGCTGATGTACACCAGTTTATATGTTCTGCATTTCATAGTATTTAAGTCCCATTTCCGAAGATGTAAACTCTCCATGTTTGGCGTTTTTGCATGATAAATAACGTTAAAAATAATCCCAAATGATTTCCTCTTGCTTTGTTTTCGATATTTTATTAGTTTTGTGCATATCACCTACAACACTTGCTTATTACACCTGCAAATTGGTCTTTTAATGCATAGCTAAGGCTGACCAGGATGGAATGAAGATATACAAACAATTAATAGGATTGTGACTGTGCAAATGCAATGACACGAATGTGAACAGTTGTTTATACAGTAACAGCTGCCAATTTGTCTGAGTAAAAGCTGCTGTATGTGAATTTATAAAGCCTGTAGCAAATAATGGTGTAGTAACTGCTGTATTATGTACTGACATGACAAAACACCCCTTCTAAATTTGTCAAACCAGCTACATGGTAAAATATAATATGACAATTCTGATTTAGGATTTAGTTCTAGATTATCACCCTACATTTTATTGTATTTTGATAGGCTATTATTTTCCTTCATAATTACACTTGCTACAATTCTAAATATAAAGTGTACAGATGTGTATGATGCTGTGTGTCTGATGATGTTTATTTTCCTCCATCATGCATGAATATGGAGATAACATGAGAAGTTCCCAAAACCTCCCTCCACCTCCGACACCAACTCACCACTGCTGAAAATAATCCGTAGGAACCGTCAATGATGTAAACTGGTTTTCTTCCATCTTAACTGTTGACTTATTTGAATATATTAACATTCATTCTGATGCCAAAAGTATTAGTACAGACTGGGAACACAGAGTAAGCCGTGTGAATACTGGAGCACACACAGTACAGAGCTGGCACAAAGACGGATGGACGCTGCTACAGGAAGCCTGAGCTATCAGTAAGCTAACAACATTACTGAGTTCCACAGCGGCTTGGAAAACGCAACAGACCTCTAAATTAACGAAACGTCAATGTTTATGAACAAAGTAACATACCTGTCATACATTTTTTCTTTAGTTTTCAAATAAGGAAACGGGGGGCTGGGAAACCTCCCAAAACAAAGACCATTTAAACGCTTAGCTTGTCGTTTTCATCCGGTTGACTGAAGACTTACCGCCACCGTGTGGTCATGTGGTGTAACTGCCCGGATCAGACTCATTATTATTTTGAAAACTTGGCTACGAAACAAAAACAAAAACAGCTGTCATATTATGTATAACACCGATAATAACTAAGCGAAACAGTGCAGATTATTTAGCAATTCAAACACTGAACAACACCGTGTTTAAATACAGTCAGGAAGATGAAGTCGACTGGATGGCGACAGAGGTCTTATGTATGGATCCTCCAACGCGAGTTTATACCATAGAAGAAGTAGCAGACAAAGATGGGGTTATTTAGTAAAACTCATCACTCCACAGTAAAATCAGAACCCATTCAAAATGTACATAAATGGTGAAAAGTCTATCTCTGAGCCCTCTAAATAATGAATATTATACTTTAGGTGATCTATAGGGTAAATTATACTTCCCCAGTGTAACTGCCACAACCTGGTGGAACAATATACATTTAAAAGGCGTATTTTTACATCCCGTATGAACCATTGCTAATGTTAATGCTAATGTAATGCAGCCGGCGTAACCAAACAGCCTCAGCATTGTGGGATAGGGAGATTTTTTCTTCATTCAAGTTTGAAAATTAACAAATACATTTACAGTACACATTTAAATAAAAAAGAATCTCAACTTTTATGGGATTTATAAAATACTGGCAGAGTGAGACCTCACCACTATTACACCATGTCTGTGTTATGTGGTGTTAGCTAAACAGCATGACCTGCCTGTTTCCCAATGACAGACTCTTCGGTTTAAGGTGCTGTACTGGTTTGTTAGTGAAATAAGCGAGGTAAGGTTTTACAGGTTTCACCTCAGGTCAGTTTATGTCTAGTCTTGTGTTAACAGTTTCGGTTTTACACACGTATAACCCTACAGCTGCCACATCAGGGCTAATCGTTGGCAGCAGCCTCCCTTCAGTGTGTAGTTACTGTGCAGGTGGTTGGCAGCCTTATTATGTCTTCATGTCTGTCATACTTATATGATGTGAACAAGGGAAAATGTTTTAAATATAACTCTCACAAATGAAATCAAGTAGTTTCTCTGCATTAATAACATTGTAGTCCCAGTTTAGGAGCTGCAGTCACTATTTGGCTAGTAGAAAACTGCTTTATATGGGTTGAATTGGTTACTTTAAAGCTACTTCAACCAATAAAAACAACTGGATTGACCACAATCTATGGACTTCTGTTTTATTATAAATAAAGTAAAAAATTAAACACATTAGTTTAAACTTTAAAAAGTAATGTTTAAAGGACCACTTTTATTATTTCCAAATGCTTCGTGTATGTATGTCAGGATATATATCATAGCAATGTTTATCTATTCTACAGCAATACTGATTTCAGTATTATTTTTTAAATATTGAATATAACATAATTCCAGGACAATCTAAAGAACAGAGCAGATAAAAATAATGCAGAGACAAGGATATCTGCAGTCACTTTTTGGCACAACACTGGCATGGCATGGTAACCCATACCCAGGGAAGGTGTGTCTTTGGATTCCAGTATTCAGTGTGATTATTTGATTATACTATATGATTATCATATTGTTCAGTTATATGACCCTGATAATGAGGCATTGACACTTTTTATTTAGTAAGTAAATATGAGATCATGTTAGACTTAGCAGGCAAAATATTGATATTGATATTATTATTTGATGATTATTGTTATTACTAGTAGATTTAATGCTTCTGTTTGACAGAGTTTTGATTTATATATTCATCTTTTCCTCCAGGTCGAGTCAGATCATATCAGTCTGTGAAGATGCCTGCTGGTGTGTCTTGGACTCGGTACGTCAGGATGTTAGGAGCCAGTGTTCTGGCCATGTTTGCTGGAGCACAGGTTGTCCACCAGTACTACCTGCCTGATCTGGTGAGTGGCAAAATTCAACTTTTCTCACAATGTTTTAGATACATGCTCTGCAGTTACGTATTTGTTTTTATATAGATTAAATATTTGTTACAACTTGGCTCAGAGCTGTAACAAAAACAGGGAGACAACACACTGTGCGGTGACTAAAAGATGAATTTATTTTAACAAAACCAATCAAACTGACACAAAGACCCAAACCGAACTCAGAATTCCTGAGGTGGACCATTAAACCACAGACGACTCCCAGCCAGGTCGTTACCCAGAACCACATCCACCCCCTGGATTGGCAGAGCCGGACGCACCCCCATGGTAAC
>OMNN01100628.1:16579-27229 GCA_900302755.1 Chromis chromis | reverse complement strand
CGTAATGACACTATATTGGCTATAAAGCGCAACGACGTTCGTATTCGAATTAAATTACCGTATCCGAATGAAATTACCGTAATGACACTATATTGGCTGTAAAGCGCAACGACGTTCGTATCCGAATTAAATTACCGTATCCAAATTAAATTACCGTATCAGATTGAAATTACCGTAATGACACTATATTGGCTGTAAAGCGCAACAACGTTCGTATCCGAATGAAATTACCGTATCAGAATGAAATTACCGTATCAGAATGAAATTACCGTAATGACACTATATAGGCTGTAAAGCGCAACAATGTTTGTATCCGAATTAAATTACCGTATCAGAATGAAATTACCGTAATGACACTATATTGGCTGTAAAACGCAACGACGTTTGTATCCGAATTAAATTACCGTATCAGAATGAAATTACCGTAATGACACTATATTGGCTGTAAAGCACAACGTCGTCCCAGCTCTAGTTAAAGAAAATCTTAACCCCTTTTTTAGGTTTTCACGGGGATCTTCACAGCAGAGATGTTCTTCAAGCTCATCGCCATGGATCCCTTCTACTACTTTCAAGTTGGGTGGAACATTTTCGACAGCATCATCGTCACTCTCAGTCTGGTGGAGTTGGGATTGGCGAATGTCCAGGGTCTGTCAGTCCTCAGGTCCTTCCGTCTGGTGAGACACATTTATTTCATTTATTTGCATCCACTTTATTACCTATTTTGCTGTTACTCACTGTCTTTCTTTGTGCTTCCTTTGTGTTGGAGATAGCTTCGTGTTTTCAAACTGGCCAAGTCCTGGCCAACGCTCAACATGCTGATCAAGATCATTGGCAACTCGGTAGGAGCTTTGGGAAACCTGACCTTGGTGCTGGCCATCATCGTCTTCATTTTTGCCGTCGTGGGCATGCAGCTCTTTGGTAAAAACTATAAAGACTGCGTGTGCAAGATCGCTACAGACTGCGAACTGCCCCGTTGGCACATGAACGACTTCTTCCACTCGTTCCTCATCGTCTTCCGCATCCTGTGCGGCGAGTGGATCGAGACCATGTGGGACTGCATGGAGGTGGCCGGGGAAGGGATGTGTTTAATCGTCTTCATGATGGTCATGGTCATCGGAAATCTAGTGGTAAGTGCATCGAATATCCATCCATCAGTGATCCCTATCGTAAATCTGAAGTGTGGAGACGTGTAATTCAAACCAGGCATTTGGTTAATCGGTATTCACTGGGGTATATATTTGAAACATGTGACGGAGCATTTGCGTGTCAGCCAAGATCAAAAGCGTGACTGCCACTCAAGGAGGACGGCTTGAATTTGTAAAACCATTGACACGACAGTTTAAGCCTCGAGTCAGACGTGCTGCAAAATGTACGAGATGTTTGCTATTAAATAATGAGACTGGGTTCATGTCAGTCAAACCACAGCAAGACTCCTGGACAACGTAGTACAGTCGTTCCGCGCCATATCGTGGTTCACTTTTCGCGGTCTCACTGTATTGCGCGTTTTTAAATTGTATATACCTGGGGTGCCCCGATAGCCTAATGGTTATGTCGCGTGACCCAAGTGCAGAGGCGTAGCGGCTGTCCTGGGTTCGATTCCGACATTTTTTTACCGCATGTCCTTCCCCACTCTCTCCCGTTTCCGACTCTATCCACTGTCCTATCTAATAAAGGCGAAAAACAAATAACCCTAACCCCCTGTATTAGATTAGTCCGTGCATATAAAGCCAGCTTTTTTTGTTTTAACTGATTTGAGGGACTTCCTGGTAGCTCCCCTGTAATAAAGGTGGTTTAAAAAATAAAACATAAAAATAAAAATAAATCTTTAAAAAAAAAAATTAATGCGTTTCAGCATCTCACCATTTCACATCGACGTCTGATCGCTGCGCATAGTGTTGCTCACAGTCTGCGAGTGTGGGGAGGGTTTATAAAGCCTTAAGATATATATAAATACCGTATTTTTTGGACTACAAGGCGCACTTAAAATCCTTTAATTTTCTCAAAAATCGACAGTATAGATACAGTATAGATGATAGATAGATAGATAGATAGATAGATAGATAGATAGATAGATAGATAGATAGATAGATAGATAGATAGATAGATAGATAGATAGATAGATAGATAGATATTGAGGTTCCAGTAGTACAGCACCGACAATAGGCAGACAATAAAAGGCACACAGATCATATAGTATAAAAAAAACTAGTGCTAAAGTAATAATAATAGTAGTAATAATAATATAATGACATAATGACAGTAGCGTATTGCACCAGGACCAAAAATTGCATGATTTGTCAATTGCACGATTGTAAATTGCACAGGAGTAGCTTAGTGGAGTTGCAGTCTTGTGTGCTCAGTGTCTATCCTCCCCATCTCCTCCTTTCCCATCTCCTCTCCCCCTACCACCGAGTGCAAAATTTATTTATTAATTTTTAAGTATTAAGTTTTATTAATTCTGGTTGTGCTTACTGACCTCGAACCGATTTCATGTGGCACACGGCGCTCAAAAATCATTTTACTTTGGTAAGCTACGAAGCCGCACCGCTTGATGGATTGTCGGAGCATTACGGCTACCGTAGTCAGGAGCCTCGCGGAGTAATACATACAGTTGTGGCCAAAAGTTTTGAGAATTTGTGGTCAATCCTCAAGCGGCGGGTGGACAAACAAAAACCCACAAATTCTGACAAATTATTAATTAAACTGATTATTCATATTCCTCGGTCAGGATGTGGTCCAGAAGTTGATTGACAGCATGCCAGGGTGAATTGCAGAGGTCTTAAAAAGAAGGTAAACACAGCAAATATTGACTCTTTGCATAAACTCAATTTATTGTCAATAAAAGCTTTTGACAGTTATGAAATACTTGTAATTATACTTCAGTATACCATAGGAACGTTTTACAAAAAGATCTAAAAACACTGAAGCCGTGAACTTTGTGAAAACTAATTTTGGCCACGACTGTACTGTGCTTCAACATAATGTTATGGTCTGTGTGTATAAAGACCCCAAAATGGCACCTGTTAAGAGACATGCTTACGAAGCGGATTTCAAAAAGTGAGTGTATTGTTTTGTATTTTATGTGTTACAACTGAACAATGTTGAGAGTTATTGTGAATAAGTTGAATAAAGTTTGACTTATCTGACTGTTCCGGTGCGCTTTATGTATGAAAATAGACACATAAATAGACGTTCATTGATATTGCGCCTTATAGTCCGGTGCGCCTTATAGTCCAGTGCGTCTTATAGTCCAGTGCGCCTTATAGTCCGGTGCGCCTTAGTCCAGTGCGCCTTATAGTCCAGTGCGCCTTATAGTCCGAAAAATCCAATAATAAAATAAACATAAGGTCTCTACTTCGCAGATTTTCGACGAGGGACTACTGTATTCATAAATCAATGGGCATTAACAACCCCTGAACGTTTCAATCTGCTTCAACTGAATGAAACAGAATTGCAGCATTATTCAATAACCACACCTTGTACATCATAAACTGCAGCCTTTACAGTCTTCTAACTACACTGTTGAAATTGCAATTTCAAATCGATTAATTGCTCAGCACTAGCGCACATGGCTGGTCATTGCTGCGTGGATGATGTTGCGCTGCATCAAGGAGAAACTTGAACCAGGTTACATTTTCTTCCTGTGTTTTTTTGCCCTCTGTGTCAGCACCCCTGCAGTGCCAACACATATGTCCCTTTGAAATGAATGAGGGGTATGCATTTTCTTCAAGCAGCTGGTCTGAACACAGACTGTATGATGTTACACAGCTCCATTTCATTTAGATAAAAATAATAGCTTCTCAGTTTTGTATATGTTCAGGTTAAATAGTCATGGTTCCTATCTTGTGGCTGTGTCGTCACTTTATGATCTGTGTTTATCTGGACATACAGTAAATCCTGGAGAGATGAGCAGTCTGAGCTCACTCCACATATTCAAAATCCATACTTGGAACAACTGTGACTACTGTGAAGCTGTAAAGCTGACAAACTGTTTTGCACAATCGTTCTAACTCTAATCTTATCTTATTATAATGCCAGGAGATTTTGTGGATTGCATGTCTTAGCAGTCTATTGTTAACCCTTCAGCTGTACGCCAAGGAAAGACAGATACAGCTGGAGGAGAAAACTGATTCCACCAGGAAAGCAGCAGTTTATGTATATTTATGTCAGAATCCAAACACACAAGATAAAATTCGGCACATATTTGCCAGATTTTTGTTGTTTTAGAAAACTAAAATGTGAGTTAAAAAGTCCTTTGATCCAAACATAATTATCACCGTATGTTATTGACTGTGACAGCTTTAAAGTGATTCAGATGTACAAACCTTTTCACACTGTCTGAGTGAATTTGTGTGAAGAGGCATCAGGTTTTGTGATGCTTTATGAAGAATCCAGAGTGTCTGGAGCATGAAAACACCATCTGTGACCTTTTATCTTGGCCTCTCGGAACAAGGCCATACAGACGATCACCCTCAGACATCATTTCAGCATCATATTTAATGGCTAGAGCCAAAACCATTTCCTGTGGGGTTATTCATAGAAAATGACAGGAAATGGCTCATTGTCAAGCACTGACAAAAATATTGTGACGGCGACACTGTGCCAAAACGATTGTGGCCCAACTATTCACCCTGGCTCCTCAGTACGCTTACCTCACACGTAAATGCACACTATTTGCACTTAAATAAAGGCATATAATATGCTAACATGCATCTTGGGAGGGGGTTTCTATTTAAAATCAAATGACTTGAGCCTCCAAACAGTGGTTTTGACCTTGAGTAAGTGCTAAGATCCGGCTCAAGTAAGCACACTGCCACTGCGGAAACAAACACAGACAGCTGAACGAGCAGAGCTCAGGTGGCAGGGGGGACTGGGTGTCAAGGAAAAGTCATTTGATAGCAGATTAAACCGTAATTGATGTAGAGGTAATCATATTGGGCCACCAGTGCCACAGCATATGGAGCAGAGGAGATGTCACTTGCATGACATATGGCGGTGACTTTGTGCATGACTTTTCCTCTCGAGTACGTCATGACTTTTGGCATCCTTGGTGCTGCCTTTTCACTACACTCCTTTACTGCTTCTTCATGAAGAACACTTTTAGTATATTATCTTGAAGAAATGTAAAGTGCTGGAATGATTATTAAAGGCACAGGAGATTGTCTATCAAAAGTGTAGAAGGAGTGCACTTTTACAACTTTACTATGGCTTAAAGTAAATGGTAAATGGTCTGCTCTTATATAGCGCCTTTCTACCTTAGTGGTACTCAAAGCACTTTACAATGTGTTTCCCATTCACCCATTCACACACCAATGGTAGCAGAGTTCCATGCAAGGTGCCTGCCTTTGGGAGCAACTTGTGGTTCAATGTCTTGCCCAAGGACACTTCGGCATGCGAAGGGACCGGGGATCGAACCGCCAACCTTGCGATCAGTGGACAACCCGCTCTACCACCTGAGCCACAGCCGCCCCAAAAGTAGAGCACTTTCTTTAGACACACCAAAGCTAGCTGTTTCAAGACTTAATGCTAAGCTAAGCTAGGCAGTTGAGATCAAAAAGTGGCTTATGGTACGCAACTTTTTATGCAGATTCTACAGCAGAGTTGGCTACTCTTAGTTGGTGATCAGACAGCCCAATCTTTTATGTACAGTGCCTGATACATAATATGTAATATATGTTAGCTGTAGTTTAAAAAAATGTCTACATATTTATTTCTACCTTTCTAAAAATGTAATGCAAGAAAACTGTCTTGAAAGAAATTAACAAGTAACTATCCTGGTCCTTTCTGTTGTAGTTAAATGCTTTTGAAACACTTGACTGTTAAGGTTAACTCAAATATTAACACCTGCTGCATTAAAAACACATAACTGCTACAGAAAGGTACAGAATAGCTTTATGTTTATTTATTTCAAGTGCATTTTCTTGCACTACATTGTAAATATACGTAGTAATAAACATTAACAGCAGTACTTGTCTTAAAATTCCCATTTTATGTAGTAGGCAGTGCAATAGCAAACTACTACCAAGTAAATCTCTGTGTCTCTCCTGCTGGCTGTAGTTCCACATTTAACTAACATACATGTGAGTTTTATCGGCTCTTCTAATCCAACTCACACTAATAAAGTGACGTTGACCTTCTCCTTTGAGATAAAGAACAAACTTCTCATGTCATCAGGTTACCAAAACTGTTTAAAAGTAAAGTGAGTGACATTCTGAAAGATGATTACTTTGTGCATCACTGACGCCAAAAACACTACAAACTCTGCTACGATTTGTTTTTCAATCAGCAACCATCGTATCTGTTTCCATTCGTCCATTGTCGGGTTTGCTTTTTTGCGGCTCATCCTGTCCGTCAGCACTCTTTACTGATTCACAGCTCCTACACTGGAATGAGTGAGATCAGCCGGCCCCCGGCCCGTGTAACCATGATCTCCCGCTAAACCTGGGAAATAGGAACCGAGAAATTGACTAACAGGTTTAAGAAACTAAAGATAGCTTCATCTGCAACAGGAGGCAGACGACATTATATTTATTGAAGTGCCACCACAGGGTCAATTTGATATGTGATGTGTATTTGAGCTAGTCTAGACTTTTGTGTTTAGCTCAGCAATGTTAGCACACTTTTACTCTGTGGGACTGAAAAGATATTTATGTTGGCTTAATTCTTATTCATTTATTCACATGGTATAGAGTACCTGCTTCCTAAATAAAGACTGCCATTCACTTGCAGTGTAAAGTTTTACTTTTTTGCATCACCAAACAAAAGGAAATTGTTGAAACTGTGGAAACTGTATGTTTGAAATATGACATTTTAATGATTTACCTTCATCCCTCAGGTGTTGAACCTCTTCCTGGCCTTGCTGCTCAGCTCATTCAGTGGAGACAACCTCTCGGCAGGAGACGACGATGGAGAGATGAACAATCTCCAGATCGCCATTGGCAGGATCACACGGGGCATCGACTGGTTGAAAGCGTTCATCGTCCGGACCGTCCTGCAGATTCTTCGCAGGGAGCCCAAGGAGCCTGACGAGGGTCCCGGCGACGACATCGACCCTAAAATGGAAGGGATTGAAATGAACCATATGGACAGCAGTCAGACTTTCAAACTAGCAGACGGGATGCTGGATTGTTTGGTTGAAGGCCGGCCTTCTGGATTTATTGTGGATGGAGAGCTAAGCCTCAACGTGCCAATCGCTCAGGGAGAGTCGGACTTTGAAAATCTGGGCGAGGATGACGAGGACGATAAAGATGACGCTCATGGCTCAGAGATTTTTGATGAGGAAAATAATCAACAGAATACAGTAAGAAATAAAAAGGAAAATCTATCCATTTACAACGACATATCACTCAGCAACACCTTACATACTGTATTTCAAATAAGTGTAAGTTTAAACAAAATAAATATGGGTTCTCTGAACACAGACAGACCCCTCTAACAGGCCTTATGCGCCCCCCAGATGCTTGACTGATCAGGGTTAATTTGACTATAAGCACAAAGTAATTCACTTTCTTTCATGACACTATAACAAGATTAAAATTACACAAATGAAATGCTTCAGCATACACAATGCAAACATGGGGTGAGGATTGATCTGATGCAATGAGGGGGTTTGCTTTGTGAACTGATGTTACAAGGCGCTAGTATTTAATATAATGTGTTATTTATGAATGAGATAGACCCTTTGAGTCAAATCTGAAGTGACAAGGTTTATTTGTCCTTCAATTTGGGTATTTTGTGATAAATGCGCAACAGGTGAGCAGGAATAAAAAGCTCTGGGCGCCCCGATAGCCTGGTGGTTGTGTTGCGTGGCCCACGTGCGGAGACATGGCGGCTGTCCCGGGTTCGGGTCCGGCCTCGGGCATTTGCCGCATGTCCTTCCCTACTCTCTCCTGTTTCCGACTCTACCCACTGTCCTGTCAAATAAAGGCGAAAAAGCCAAAAATAAATCTTTAAAAAGCTCTGCACACTGGTGGTAAACCTACGCACGTGCTGAGACGTAGACAAACTACTAATGACTGACATTTCCCTCACACCCTGCTACGTTTGTTGCATCTATTAAGGTGAGACAAAGTAGACCATTGTTATCATTCCTAGTAGTTTACTGTATGTACTTTGACAACCTCACATAATTCCCAGCATATGCCTCTTACATTAAGCTATCTATGTTTCAAATTAGATTGTTCTACAGTTGGAAGACCAAAACAATTTATGCCGCATACAGCTAGAAAACTGTCTGTGGTTTTATTGAGTAAAGTGAGCTCCTACAGAGTTATTAATTACAGGCAGAGTTCACTGCTAGGGCACTGATTAACAAATCATGACAGTCTTCATAGGTCTTTTACTGTTTTTGTGGTGTCCCCATGGGGAACTTGCCATTTTAAACACCGTGTTCACCTTTCCATATGCAACCAAAACAAGTTCCCCCTTCCACTATTTTACAAAGACACCAACGCTACATCCTGAGCTTAGCACCGTCCAAGACAAGTGTGACTAGAGTGAAGAAATACAAGGAAGGCAGTGCAGAATGATAACGGGTGCAGTCAGACCATTCTCTGGAGACAGGTCTGGCTATGCAAAACTATAAAACCAGTAAAGATGTAAGAATGCTAACAGAATATGAAATGGGAGGTCTAGTTAGGCTTGTAAGGGAAAACTTGTGTCGATGTTGTGCAAGGCCTTGTACAGTCTTTTTAACTTATGGCTTTCACCTAGATATAAACCAATAGCTAATAAATACTAAAATAATTTCTGGAGAGAAGATTTGTTTGTCGTGCCGCTCATGAATGCTCACTAAAATTCATTCTGTATTCCTTTGCTA
The DNA here is from genome assembly GCA_900302755.1 of Chromis chromis. NCBI lineage: Eukaryota > Metazoa > Chordata > Actinopteri > Pomacentridae > Chromis > Chromis chromis. Next base: position 18,411 of record OMNN01100628.1, on the reverse strand, counting down.
TTTCAGGAAGACTTGGAAGATGACAGTAGTACCCAGGAAGTGGGAGTAACTCTGTAGACCTGCATGAATAAAAACAACTCCGGTTACTAATTATATCAATCTGTAGGATGGCTCAGTGAGATAATTAGAAAATAAACCTTTATTTTGTCACGAATACATTTTAACAGTATTGTGAAATGTTGTTTTCACATATCCCAGTTGGGGTCAGAGTGCAGGGTCAGCCATGGACCCTGGAGCAGGAAGGGTTAAGGGCCTTGCTCAAGGGAACAACAATGGCCGCATTGGGGTTTGATCCTGTGACCTTCTGATCAATAGCCCAGAGACTTGCCCTTAATTAGCTTATATATGGTTCTGTTTAAAATACTGACAACAAAACAGTTAAATGGTTTTGTAACTGAGCTTTGATGTGATTCTTGACTAGCTGATCGCTGCTTTGGATGATGGAGATTCTTCAGTGTGCAGCACAGTGGACTATCAACCACCTGAGCCTGAGCCAGAAGTAGTAGAAGAAGAAGAGCCAGATCCAGTGGAGCCAGAGGCCTGCTTCACTGACAGTATGAGCAACCACTGCAAAAACAAAAAGTCTAATTACTGTGACGTGTAGACTTTCACAGACAGTTATGGATAAATGCTTTGTTTTAAGGCAGGGGTGCCCAATCCTGGTCCTCGGGGGCCACTATCCTGCATGTTTTAGGTGTTTCCCTCCAACACACCTGATTCAAATGATCAGCTCATCATCAAGCTCTGCAGAAGCCTGATAACGATCCTGATCATTTGAATCAGGTGTGTTGGGAGAGGGAAACATCTAAAACATGCAGGATAGTGGCCCTCGAGGACCAGGATTGCCCACCCCTGTTTTAAGGTATCTGTGCTAATGCTCGAAGACTGTAACCTGACTTCTTTAAATAATCCTTTCTCCTCAGACTGTGTGAGGCGCTGGCCATGTCTCACTGCGGACATCACCGAAGGCAGAGGCAAAAAATGGTGGAACCTCCGTAAAACTTGCTACAACATCGTGGAGCATGACTGGTTTGAAACCTTCATAATCTTCATGATCCTCCTCAGCAGTGGAGCTCTGGTGAGCGCTGTCATCACTGCAACAAATTTAGAAATGTTGATTGTTTTATTATAGCGCTAAGATACTGTAATAACATTAGGACATGTATCTAATGTCTTCTTTTGGCAGGCCTTTGAAGATATATACATAGAAAGACGCCGCACCATCAAAATTATTCTGGAGTTTGCTGACAAGGTTTTCACCTACATCTTTATCATCGAGATGCTCCTTAAATGGGTCGCATACGGCTTCAAGACCTACTTCACCAACGCTTGGTGTTGGTTAGACTTTTTCATTGTGGATGTAAGTTTTGATCTTGTTTCAGTGCTTCCCCCGTTTGTGTAACAGAAGATACAGACCAACATGTCCTATGTAAGATAGAGTTTGTGGTAACACTTGAATAGGAAATGTTGTGATTCTGCCACAGATTTCCCTGATTAGTTTAGTTGCCAACTGGATGGGCTACTCTGACCTTGGACCAATCAAATCCCTCAGAACCCTGAGGGCGCTAAGGCCTCTTAGAGCGCTGTCAAGATTTGAAGGGATGAGGGTAAGTTTTTGGCTATGATTGTTATTTTAATTTGGAAATTGTACATGTGAGAACTGTAGTTTGCATGACTAACAATGACTTAGAGTAGGGGTAGCCAACCAAGGTCCTCGAGGGCCACTATCCTGCAAGTTTTAGATGTTTCCCTCTTCCAACACACCTGATTCAAATGATCAGGATCGTTATCAGGCTTCTGCAGAGCTTGATGATGAGCTGATCATTTGAATC
>OMNN01100623.1:22010-36242 GCA_900302755.1 Chromis chromis | reverse complement strand
CACATGGCAAAAACATCAAACAATCAGGAACATCTTGAGGAACATGACAATGGCCCAAGATGTTGATTTGACCCCCAAACTTCCTAGACCCCATTCTGATCAAGCATCAACAGGATGCAGTGGAACAAGTTGGATTGACAGAGGCCCCACTGTACAACCCAGAGTACCCAAAGGATCCACTGCCAACGTCCTGGTGCCAGACCCCATAGGACACCCTGATAATATTGTGTTGGTCCCCCAATGGTTCAGAGCATTTTTGACCACATAAGGGGGACCAACACAATATTAGGCAGGTGGTCATAATGTTATGCCTGATCGGTGTATAATGTGAGTGGGACCAAATAAATAAACACAGGTAATACCTAGAATGACTGAGACTGTCAATTATTCAACATCTATCTGAATAGTCAAATAATTAGTAATGGATTTTTCATTTTTTGCTAAAGTTCAGTTTTGAATAAAGATTTCAAAGATGTCATTGCTCTCCGGCTTACTAAACGCTCCTCAGATCACCCTGCTCACCCCTCTCACATCCACTCAAACAGTTAATTAGGCTTTTAAACGGGAACATGAGATAGCTGGAAATGGGGTCCTCGTCACACTCAGGTTTCACTGTTTGTCACTGTTAAGAGGTTCGGCTGTGACACTGTTGTGATGTCAGTTTCCTTCCCATGGGCCTGCTGTGAGGCATTCTATTGATCTGTCAGGCTCAGCAGAGAGCACAGTGATCGCTGCTAAAAGATGAACACTAGCTCTCAGCTGTCAGTGTCATCCTCCACATCCACAGTGGAGGGAGTCCAGAGGCAGGGCTTTCGTCTGCACTCATGCTTTTCTTTTCCACAACAATATGCAAACTCCTTATATTAGTTGTTCTTTTCAACCAGGAGGCAGCCAAATATCTTACAGCTTCTTGGATTTCTGCTGGAGTATAAATATTGTCCAAATGCTGGCCGAGGACCTGCTTGATTCTCTCCACTGACGGGCATGACGGGCTTCGCTCTGCCACAGTATTATTTGATTATGCTGGTGTGGAAAGGCAATAGGGAAACACTGACATCATCAAATCAAAGGCTGTTAAAATCAAATTTGCATCCATGCAAGTTTTGAAATCCTATATCGAATCTAAAAGGATTTCTGAGCATTGACGATATGAACCACATGAGATGAGATCGTGGTAAACAGTATGCAAATCACTAGAAAAAAACATCTTTCAAAACACACTGAGGATAGAATAAAAGAAAGAATGAGAGCCACTGTGGTCACTCACATTTTTAAAGCAGGATTGTGAAGAAACACTCCCACAGCTCGCAGTAGCAATGGAACATATTTTATGCACTTTGGTTGAGTACACTTCATTGCTGTTTTCAAAGATTCAAGGCTGTAAAACTTCCTTTCTATCTCCAGGGTGTTTTCCTTCATGATTAATGATATTACTTACTGGAAATCACATGACCTGTAGAAAAGGTCTGTTAAGCTAGAGGGGAACTTCAATGTTTTTAAATGGAACAATATTTGTATTTGATTTTGTTTTGTTTGTAAGAAAATTTAATTTACTTTGGGACTTTTCAAAAATGTTTGGTTCAGCAAACTAAACTAAATAGATTTCATAAGAGGCAGTTCTGCATTATTTACTAAACTGATTTCATGGCCTTTATTCATTTATCTGACAGGGACAGTGCTCAGTAATCAACACCAGTGTTAGCGCTATAGACTAATTGCCATTTATCATTCCTGGCCAATTCTTAAAAAGACAAAACTACAGTGATCTAAATAATATAGTTTAGAGACCAGAGACTGAACAACAGAAATGACAGATCAACCACTAGAAGGCTGAAATCTTCGTAGGTCAGGACTGAGTAAGATGAGTTTAGTTTGTTTTCTTATCTTACGCCCACGTAGGCAGGAAACATGGAAAGACACCCATGAGTAGGATAAGACCTGATGCTGCAAAAGCAGTAAAGCACTAACACAAACATCACTTCTATGATTTACAGGGATTTTCCATATTCACGCCCACACTTCTTCCTCTGCCTGACTGTATAAGTCATAACAAGACATCAAGAATCACCTCAACTGAGATACACCGAGTGAACATTTAGCACTACCTGGTATTTTCATTTCCGACTTGCTGCCGCACTGATCTGACATGGGATAATTTCCAAATGCACACAGAAGTGCTCATTTTGCAGCAGTGCTTTAGGATTTCTTGCAGTATGTGAATCACAACAAATAAACTAAGCTGCAATTACCACAAACCTTTCATATGAGCTTATGTTGGGTAAATAAGTTGCCATTGCAAAGGATCATACTGTATACATCCATCCAGAAAGTTACAGGCAGCCTGTCTGTCCAGTCAGGCCAGTGAACTTTGCCATCCAGATGTTTTCGCTGCCCTCTCAGGTAGCAGAGACAGACAGCAGTCCTCTTTGTGTTATGGATTTATAACTAGAAACCGCTCTACCTAAATATAGCTGCACAGAGAGCTGCTCTCTGTGTGGGATGAATTTTAATCAGGGATCCTGCGAGGAGAGGTAGCACCTCATGTTTGAACTTGAATGTCCAACTGGGGGCAATATAAGTTGCGTAATTCTAAAAAGAAGAAAAAAAATGTAAAGAAAAGAAGTTGCTTTTTAAGCACAAGTAATTGCTGCTGTGGCAGAACAGTTGGACGAGATAAGATCTGCTGTCAGACCCCACAAATCATTCTCCTGAAGGGAAGATGTATTCATTTCTTGAAAGTCAGTCCAAACAAAAGAAAGGTGTTTTCAAATCCGGGAATCAGCCCATATTGTTTGCAGGCTTGTAGACTTACTGAGGGCAAGAACAAAAGGAATGTCTGTTTCAAGTACTCTTGGAAACGTAAGTGCACTGTACTGTCCAATAAACTTTGTACCACTTAACTGATGGAGACAGACAAAACCTGTGATGCCACTACAAATTCAGGCTTTAACAGCACGCCAGTGTTACATCATGGAGCTATAAACTGCAACTATAAAGTGATTTTTAGTAGAGCTGCACAACTCTGTGATCTAAATGCAATTTATAAAATGGCCTCAAAGCCCCCTTATCTTGAAGAAAGTGCCTAAGCCAACTTTTAAGTGACGTTTCGGTCTGTGCTGTAGGTGTATTCAGTTTCACAAGGTTCTTCTGAGTGCAGAGGGCTTGACTGATCCACCTCTTACGACAAAACATTAAAGAGCCTCATTTCCAGTGGCACCACAATGCTTCTGGTTTGAAGAGAGATGAGCCAACAAGTCTGTGCCATTACTACTATTAGAAGCAGTGGAATGTAGTCAACAACATGTTTATGGAAGAATATGATTGATGCTGCTGTGATAACCCAAGACCATGGAAGTCATTTTAAATAGTCCCGGTGTAATATTGAAGTTTCCAACCCATGACCTTCTAGACTGTCCCCTAAGGATAAACCTGAAATAACTAGACTAAGTCTCACAGTCTTGAGCTCCTGACGCAGTGAACCAAACTGGACAAAAGCCAACAGTGAGCTAAACATCTCTGCAGTTCATAAAACCATCACAATTGCAATGATAATTTCACTTTATCCTTATATATGATTTGTAGGATGGTTGCAGTGCCTTCATACAAATGTGGCTTGTGACTTGATGGAGATGACATGTCTCAAAGTAACGGCTTAGAGTACTCAGGTTACCTTTTTTGTTGTAACAAGTAACGTGACATCTTAGTTTTGCGATTTAAGAATGAGTTGTTTCATTACTTTTTCGAATAAGCAGTCGGTTAAAGTTTAACAGACTGTTCCTGTTTCTCTCCATCTCCTTAGTAGTTGTGTATTTAACTGGTCCATTAATTATTAAGCATTATTTACTGTGGGTTATACAGTCCTATTGTTTTCATGCAGCTGTCTCTAATACTGTGTGTCTCTGCCCAGTCTGCTGTCATTAGCAGTCAAATGCTACTCAGGGTTTCTATTTACTTTCATGCACCCCAAATAATTAAACTCTTTTCATTGCCGTTAAATTGCAAAATAATACATGTTGCATTGTTTTGCAGTTTAACTCTGTTTATTCTGTCAGTCATGTTATTAGCCTGCAGAGTTACGATCATGAGCTGTAGAGCAGACTGTGCAGTGAGGTAGAGTCAGTACATTCTAAAGTAGATGTAAGCTACTCACACTGTGGACAATATAACCATCATGCACAAGGAATTGCAAACAGGTGTTCATTTGTATTAATGCAAAATTGCTCTAACAAGTTATTCTTCTCAGCAGGTAACACTGTCATGTAACAAATAGTTTTAAAAGTAGCATTACCCAATACTGCTTGCGATGTACTTTCTCTAAGGGTAAAAAAATTGTGGTATTTTTCTGTTGCATTAGTGCCAGATGTCCCCAGTCTGGATAGTGTTTTTGTCCTCCAAATACTTGGATTTTCGCCTCCTCGTGATTGCTTCCATAACTGTTGCAGAGATGTTAACTAAAACAATAAGTTAACTCACAAAAGACCACATTTGTCAACACTACAGTCAACACAGTAGGGAATTATTTATTCCGCTCTCAATACACAGATTGCATAGAGAACTGATGTCTTTATAGGCAGTGAATTTTACTATATGACACACTGATATTCTGATAAAACCATATCTGCCACAGAGCTTGCAGAAGGCAGCGCTCTCTGGAGCAGCCTTTGAGCTCTAAACTAATGCTTGTTTAGCACAGTTCAGCATAAACTGACCACTGCTGCTGTGTTGACCTGCATGGTGTGTTTGGCTACGGGAATTCTGGGCAAAGGAGTTCAGACAGAGAGGGGTGACGTGGGGACGCAGCAACAGCTGTGTTTGCTGGGACACGGCAGAGATGTGTGTTGAGTTTCTTCTCTGTATACCTTCCAAGGACTCCACAATGCTGAATTTTTTTGGCCAGATGCCAGTCGAACGAGAAGTCCAAAGTGGAGCAACCCACACACAGCAGACCCAACGGCAGCAGACCTTTGGTGATGGCCACCATGATACAGAGAAACACCTGCTTGTTTAGACATGCAAAGTAACTCAAGTGGGATATTACTTTTCCATTGCAGAGACTCCCACTGTGAAAAACACAGTTATTGCACAACAGATGCAACAATTAAATGAGGGCCTCGATCTAATAATTCACATGATGAGCCCTTTGGTGTGTATCGTCTTCCAAAATGTGCATTAGTTTCCCCCAAATCAATGCATCATGTAAATTTATATCTTGGTTTTAGAAGGCTTACAGTGTGGTCTTTGGAAGTAGATTTTTTGAATGTCAAATATGACAGAGTCAGGATTAAATTGTTGCAGACTGGGCTCACTGGGAATATAGATGGAGAACAGACAAGCAGTGCAGCTGGATTATAAAGTCCATAGAGAGATAAACAATAGGTAAATGGCCTCCTGATAGTCGTCCTCTAGGAGCATTTTTAACATTTTAATGTTACTGTTTGATTCTAGAAATCTCAGTGAGGATAAATGACTGCACATAGAAAATGTACAACCAATTAACAGTTAAACAGTTATGGAGCTGTTAAACAAAGTCAATTAATCACCTCACATTGGAAAATGTAAAGGCTTCTATAAACTTTTCTCTTTCTTCAGCAAAAATCATGACCTACAGTGCCTTTGGATCTGGCTCACCTCTGATAACTCCGTCCTTAAACTAACAAACACAGTGTACAACCTGATTTGACCGACCCGCCTCCTTTCAACACTTACCGACGCCGACGTTAGATGGTTACCAATGATTCTTGGACACTTCACAAGGAAAATAGAAGAAAAGCAAGGCTTTGTGGACTGCAGCACACTTCACCCTAATCCAATCTGGCACTTTTTTGAACTTGAAGTTACATCTCGCCAAAATCTAGAAACATGTGTCTGACCTTTTGCAGGACAGCAATCAATCAAATGACTACTTCAGTGAAATGGGGTAATTTTGTAAGATTTAACCATTTGATACAGATTGCACTGCAGATGAGGAGAATGTTTTTTGTACATCGTGTGTCTCGTATAGAACTTGACTTGACACTTTGTCTCCAGTGTGGAACAAAACTTTCCACGAAGCTGAATCTTTGTCAATCAGATGTTTTTCCATGTGGGCCTCGAGACTAGGGACCATCGAGGAGCTTAGGCTGTCAAAATGAGTCATCGTCCACATCTCATCTTCAAACACATTTTATAGTCATGTGGTGAAACCATTTTTGTTTAATGACTACTGTATTTGGGATGGATATATTATTACTTTATAATTTTGTTTTGAAATCCTGTCAGCCTTTTAATTTACTTCTGACAGGCGTTAACCTTTTTTTTTTTTTATTGTTTTACAAGTGACTTTGATGAGGCAGAAGCTCCAGTAGTACCAAAGGTCGTTATAATGGTGGTTGTAGTAGTAATAGATACAACATTCAGAGTAGCAGTGGTCATACGGTGCAGGTAAAACAACACAAAAACAAGCAGTGCAATTAATTAATTCTTCGAAGAAAAAATAAAGAAATAAAGCAACATGTTATCTGGACCAAAGTCACACTAAAGTTTTTACTGCCTTCATCGTTGTGTTACGCAATCGCATCAGAGATTGGGGTGGGTGGGTGATGGATTGTGTTGTGATAGAGCACATCCAGGACAGCAAAATCCACAAAAGCACTTGAGCTGCCAGTGCTAAATAAAAGTTATGTCTTTTTCTTGGGAAGGATGTACAGCTGTGCAGCAGTGGAAAGACACATGCAGGAAGACGATGACAGACACTGAAAAACTGAGACATGAGCAGAAAAATGTGTTCATCACCTGTGTGTCAAACCAGCATGTGTAGTGACAAACTGTTTGCCATTGATTAATATTTCACCATTTACAAAGATTTCTTTTGGCTGCATTTAGCACCAGGGGTTTATACAAATGACACGCTTAAGGTAAAAATACCCTTTTAACCTATAAACACTTTTAAGAGACAGACTTGTGTCTCATCAACTTCAAAAATGTTGCTTACAAAGAGACACAGATCTGTCATTACTTCAACAAAATGACATAACAAAGAACTTCAAAACTGAAGCTGAAAAAAAGCTTTTGTTTCTGTTGTCAAACTTATACACAAGTGAAGCATTGCCGAAAGGGTTTTGAGATGAAAGCAGTGGAAAAGTGCAGGTTCATGACCTCCCAGATGTGACAAGATTCATGTCCACCTTTGTGTTTGTCCGAAGCTTTCTTTGGTCGTGGGCCATTTCAGAAAGTCATTTTTCACAACTCCTGTAGTGAGTAGCTATTTCATTCTGAAGTGGGGAGCGCTTGTCATGTCACCCACAACGTCTGATTTCTGTCTGTAGACCTCCCAAGTATTGTCCTCCCAAGTTTCCAGTGTGTCTTGATACTCTAGTGAGACGCTGACCTGATCTTCTACCAACACCTCGACATTGGTTCTGTGGCAGTGTCTTAGGTTCAGTTCCTTTTTTGTGGGTTAGTAAACTAGTGCCAAAGAGAAGTCTATTGAAGGGGGTGTTGAAACAGGTTTCTTTCATGCTCTCGATTCTCCAGCTGGAGCTAGTGCTGGTTTCTCTGACAGGAGGGACAGAAGCTTCTGATCTTTTATCAACTTCTGTGATTGATACAGTTAACCCTTTAAGTCCTAGTGCGTCATCGGCGAAACGTTTGGGCAAGCGCACTTTGGAATACCGTAAATGTGTCACCGTTTGTGCCATCGGAAAAAAAACTAACGGTTTCTGAAAGCTGAGGCATTGCACTTTACAGCCAATATGGTGTCATTACGGTAATTTCATTCCTGCCCCCCCAGGAATCCGCTGCATGAAATTACCGTAAAATTACCGTAACTCTTATAATAGGCAGTAAATCGTAAATAACTGCCAGATACTGAAAGTTTCTTCTGAAAAAATGGGCACCAGCACTCACAGGACTTTTTCTTACCTTTTTGTAATCAAAATAAGGAAAAAAGACCAGGTGGACATTTTGAGGCTCAGGTCTTAAAGGGTTAAGAGGCAGTGGCCAGTCTTATGTCATATCATTGGATCATGTAAGAGCTGGACTGAATGTGCCACTTAGTTTTCTATTGTTGTCTAACAGGTAATTGGCCAGTAGAGCTGTCCATTTAGTACAACTGGGGCATGTGCTCCACAGCCACCAAAAAAAAGCTGCCACTTCAGACTCCTCAAAGATATTACACAAGATATACACAAATTTCAGTCATCCCTGCTTGAAATTTGATTTATGTTATGTAAATAAGATAGTTAAGTACATTGTCTTTCTGTGATGGCCGTTCCCACAGCCACACAGAAAGGTTGAAGCATGTGCACACTAACAAACACCATTTTCAGTTATTTTGAGTTGCAGTCACTTAAATTAGATACAACAGTTTGTTTGGTTTAAAATTGGTTTATTAGCACTACAGAGCACCATTTCTGAATTGGGGACACACATTTAGTACATATTGTTTGATATTTTGCTATTTCTTTGTATTAATTCATTATTACTTAACTGCTTGGTCCACGACACTCCCTAACAGTATTTTGTCCATCGTCTTCATACTGTACAGCAGAGACAGATCCAGCATCCACTCTGCAGCTCCTGCCACAGGAAACGACATAAGCAGAAAACATGACAAAAATGTGGAGGTGCTTTTGGCATTTGTATTTTATTTTATTTTTTTCAATTTGCTTGAAGTCTATGTTTTTTTTGTTTTTTTTTTCCTCCACTGTATTAACAGCCAACTGGATGCTCAAGGATTTTCACGTCTCCTAGCAACAGTGAAACATTCGGATGTAACCCTCTATATGCTGTGGGATGGAAGAGGTGCTTTTCAACACAGCAGGGGTTTGGCTGGTAATTAGCCCGTCTGTATATGTAATGGGTCAATAGTGTCCTTTAGGGCAGGAGGCATCCGTTGCACAGTGGGAGCCCTCTGTCTTTGAAGAGGCATGGGTGTGTAGTAGGTGTGTGTTGGAAGCACCTATGCACTCTTATATCTGAGGATTGGTTGATAGATGGAGGAAAAAAAGCAAAGTATCTCACATGTAAAATTTCCAATCCTCCTATCTGTGCCCAGAATAGTGTGAATGTGAGTGAGTGACTTAGCAACAGTTTGGTTCCATCAGGTGTGTGTGTGTGGCTGTTTGTGTGTTTGCCCTGTGTTGCTCTCCGACCCATTTGTCCGTCTGGACCAGAGTATCACTTCCACAGAGCTCAGGGAGAAAGGGAATTCCTCTGCAAGGTCCCGCTCTCAGTCAGTGGATGTGCATTTGGCTTTACGTAGTTGTTTGACAGTCACACAGTTCTCAAGAGGTACATGGGGGGGTTGATTGCAACAAAATATACATTACTTTATGATTTGATATATTTATTATGATGCATTTTTCTTAGTAGAGACCAGAAAGAAATGAAGATAAATAGCATGCATGGCCTGCATGTCTTTCAAAGGTGAATCATCTATAAAAATCTGGCATTCTTTGTATAAATTAGTTGCATCACTGTCCTACATGGTGAATATGGACTGATGATACACAAGCAGCCTGATGAGATCCTGTCTCTCTTGCCATATTTGACTGATCTCCATGATTTTTATTTTTTACCTCTTTGTACTTTTTCCATCACTCCTCTCTTACCTAATATTTGTAGTATGAGAGTTTTAAAGCTCCGACCTTTGACCCACTTCGGTTTTGGTTGCAAGTGTTGGTGATTCAGAAGTGGAAGATTATTTTAGCTTCTCTGCCCTGAATGTTTTGTATCCGAGCTTTTATGATGCAACCGAGGTCATAATGATCATATTGTTACTCTCTAAATGATGAGCACGGCTGATGTAACAGAATGCGGGTTGGAAATTGACGAGCTAGAAAGCAGATGTTTATAGGTTCAGCAGCAGCTTCTGACAGTTTGACACTTTCCCCCTTTTGTCTTCACTCTGCCGTGTCATGGCTGAAAAAAGGAAGTCTAATTTGCCTCTGCAACACTAGTAAGATATTTTAGTCAGCTGTGAGTTACAATTCTTTGCATTCAAAATCAAATAGTTTATGATAAATAGAGTTTTACTGTCTGTATCCACAGTCGTAGCAGTCTACCTTGCTTTATTTTAAACTTTAAAACACACAGACTTTTAGAAACACAGCATCAGAAACACAGAAGACAAGGGGTTTTAAAAGGAGAACCCACTCAGCAGCAGCTTGTGATCAGTGTCAGAGAGCAGCATAGGCAAGAAGGATGTGGTGGAGAGTTTTATTTCAGATATCAGATGTTGTTTAGTTCCACTGACAGTCAGTCTGTGTGATAAGCTTAACTTTTTATTTCTGCCAGAGAAAACTTGAATGTAAGTTTTTTTTTTTTTTTTAGTCGCTCAACCTTTGCCTGAGTTGTATTGTTCGATTTTGGAAATATTTGAACTTTCTTTAACACGCCATCCAAAGCTGCACTTATGAGAGTCTGCTGTACAGTTAACAGTTTAACCCTCTGAACCTCAAACAGTTTCTGGGTGTTTTCTTTTCTTTGCTCCTGTCAAATTTTTACTTGCTTTTAAACCATGGTTGGAAGTAGAGAGGACCCAATAATGTCTTTTGTGAAGTATAAAGCTATAATGTCATAAAAATTTATTTTTTTTTATCGAGAATCGGCATGTACAGGACATGTTTTTCTAAGTGCCTACAGGTACTACCAATACTACCACTCTACATGCTATAGATAATTTACTCCTTACCTGTTTAATTTGCTCCTATACTTGTCTACTGGTATTAAGTATCTGACTTTTTGTCAGCTGAGTCACTAATGGGTCCCCGGCTGCACCGAGAAACAGACAGTTTTTTGTTTTTTACAGATTTTGGTTAAAGCAAACTGTTCATTTTGGCATTTTTCAATGAGACGTGTAGAATTAGATTCGGTTCTGTTTCCCAATGGAATGGCATGTCGCAGATTCTTGCCTCAAGGACTGTTGGAATTTATAAATCTGATTATTTTTTATGTTTTCACAGTTTCAGAGTCTGATGAATGGTTTAATTTTGGCAATTTTTCAAAAAAGAAGACATGCCTTTCAAAAATGGATTTTAAATATTTAAACCTCCCAAACCACTCCTGCAACATAAAATCGATTCTCCATCTGTATGTTCAGTATGCATTAAGCCTGCAACCAATGATTATATTTACAAAGATTAATCTTTAAGTTGCTAATTGATCAATTTCTTCATTAATCTGGTAAATGTTTGGCCTATAACATGTAAGAGAAATTCCAATCACTGTTCCCTGGGGCCTAAAATCAACAATTTACCATTTACAATCATACTGACATGATTGATTGATTTTCTGCCAATCAACTAATTGCTGCAGCTGTATATGTGAATTTATGAATCCCTAGTGAACAAAAGCTGACTACATATTTGACTGAAAGATGTGAGTGTTCACTTCCTCACTAAAACCAAGACTTGTTTTTGGTTATTTTTGAAAAATGACAGTTTTAAGAACAGCATACTTCTCTCTGCACCACTCTGCATCTTCAGGCTCCACTGGGTTTTACATCGGTCGGAAAAATGAGAACACGCTCGTCATAAAGATGTAAAGACACCCAGCTGTTTGAATGTTAGTTTGGAGGTTTGTTACCACAAATGCAACAGTGAGCCTTGCTGGGGTTTTAGCACAACTCGGTATAAAGTATTTCTGGTTTGAGCAGCTGACACCTCAGTGTTGTTGTCGCTGTAAACAATCAACTGTAAAGCCTCAGTGGGATTCTGTTGTTTCGCTTTCCATACACTAGAAAGAGAGTTGGACTCAAAGGGCGGTAGCAGCTTGTATTATGTAATGTGGTGAATCTAAGAAGTGACTCTGTGTGTGTCTCTCTCTGTGTGTGTGTGTGTGAGTTTTGAGCATATTTTAGACTTCTTTGTGTTGGGAGTTTGTGTGCATGCACGTGCTTCATGTTCCATTTAATGAGCTGGTGAGCACTTATTTCCTTAATGGCTGCTTGTGCAAAACTGTGTGTGCTCTAATGCTTCCACGTGATTGGCTCTGCGTGTGTGTTTATACACGTGTTCCTAAATGAGTGTGTTAATAACGAGTTGGGTTTCGGTTTGTAACAGGCTGTCGAGTGTCCTCCACCGTCTCCTCAGACTTAATGGACAAATTATCCCTTTAGAGAGCTGGAGAGGGATGGAGGGGACACTGAGTGGCAGGAAGTGCAAGAAACCTCGCAGATAGGGGAAGAAGGAGGGCGAGATAGATGGAGAAAAACAGCAGATGCATTAGAAGGATGGAAACGAAGGATGCGAGATGTGAGATAAGAAGGGGGTGGAGGCAGAAGCAAAGGAAGACAAAGAATAAGTGGGGGTGGAATTCATAGAGGGAAGACGGAGAAACAAAAGGGGGAGAAAGTGAGTGGGAAGGGTGTGGGAGGGAGGAGGATTGCATGTGATTTCCATGAAAGTTGAAAGTAGCTCATATCCAGTGCAGGGGGAGACAGAAGTATATGTTACATGTCCTTTGAGAGCAATAGGGGGGGAAAAGTGATGCTTTTTCTGTGGTCTTAAAATGTAACATGATGTAATATGAAAGGAAAAAATAGGAAGATTAAAATAGGGCAGAAGTAGAGGAAATGTGCACTAAGTTCTCCAATAATGTATTCATCTTTCTATTCAGCCACTGAAATTTATTCATCTTTAAGCGTGCTGGATACAACACCTAGATTTGTACACTAACATGTTGTGCCATTGCTGATGATGCCATTAATTAATTCCCATTAATTGCAATGAGATCAGGAGAACCGCACTGGTTCAGCAGCTAAATGCATTCTCAAAAGCAGCATAAATTAAGTGAGGCAGATGGTTGAAAATGAGTGGAAAAAAAGGTATGCTGGAAATTGCACTCTTGCAGAGAAGGTAATGGACAGGGAAGAAGAGGTAGAAAAGAGGCGAGCGAGATGAGGAAGGATGAAATTGTGTAGGCACAGAGTGTAGATAGCACCTAAAACAAGCCCATGAAGGTGTTGTTTGCTGCAGCTATTAGCACTCTTCAAAAGGGAAAAAAAAATCTATATATTTATAAAAAGCACCATTCAAGAGCTCTATTCAAGCCTCCCTTTGACTGATGCCGTCTTTTGTGTTCGGGTTTAACCGGGTGTCTCTGGCTTTCACCAGCAACCATCAGGCTGCTGTTGGGCACCGTGCCCACCGTTCCTCTGGACACACATAATACGTTTTTCTGCCTTTTCATGAGTCGGTTCGGGTTCAAATGAGTTAGTGAATATTTGCAAACACTGGTGTCTGTTGGCGGTGCCGAATGCAGCTCAGGTGCTTCTGCAACTCCAACCTGTGTGGGTGGGAGGGCCCGCGATCCAAAACCTGCCTCCTACACACAAACACACATGCATGCACACACACGCATACAAAAAAAAAAAAACATGCATACAAATGACACAGGCTTTCATGCATGAACACATTGAACGCAGAAATAGTTGCACACGGAGCTGATGTTGAGTCTTTTAAAACACCTGACTGCTTTTTTTTTTTCTGCTCCTCTATGCTCTTTGTTTCCGAAAAATTCATTTGACCCCCCCGGTCCCTCCTTTCTACTATAACACACTCAGTCTTCTCAGTCATCCTCACCCTCTCAACCTTCTTGCTCACATTTTTGTTTGTTCCCCTTTTCTCGCCTGCTTGCTTCTCCTTATCTCTGCCCATAATTTCCTCTCCTTACCCTTCTGTTGTTTGGTTCCTCTCCCTCCTTGTATCAATTAGTTCCCTTTCTCTCCTCCTCCTCCTCCCATTTCTCCAGCTCCCCACTTCTTCCTCCACCTCTCCCTCTCCCTCTCCCTCTCTCTCTCTCTCTCTCCCCCCCTCTTTCTCTCAAGTGGCTGTGTGCTGGAAGCTGTGGGCTTTGATGCTTTTATAAATAGCTAAAGTGTTCCACTGAGAGTACCACCAAATGGGATGGATGGATGGATAGATAGATGGATGGGGGAGTAAGAGAGGGGGGAGGAGGAGGAGGAGGAGGAGGAGCTGAGTGTGTAGGTGTGAAGGGAGAACATTGGAAATCATCAAAAAAAAAAAAAGGATTAAAAAGTGAGAGAGGCCGACAGGTATTTATTGAGATAACGGAAGGACTTGATCAGATCGTAAAGGAGGGTTTTCAAGAAGCAAGAGGGCATAAATATTGTACTATTCATTATTGTGTTTTCTTTAAAATCACTATTTAATTAATTTTGAAAATATATTTGGTTATTATAGTTCACCTTGAATTAAAATATGAGCATCACCTTACTTAGTACCTCACTCC
>OMNN01100623.1:0-21990 GCA_900302755.1 Chromis chromis | reverse complement strand
TACTTAATACCTCACTCCTGTTTCTGCTGCTACTGTTGCTCCTCTTGGAGGACAGTCTAAATCCCTTCTATTCATCTCCCTCCAGTATAATGCAGATTAATCACAGCTAATAAGTGAAACCATCCTGAGAAATCTGCAATGTTGTCCATTTCTTCACACATACAAATTGTGCTTTAGCTTATGCAGACATAGTGTTTTCCAGAGCTTCTTGAACTGTTGACATTGTGGGAGTTGGACTGGATGTGCTGCTTTAGAGGCTTCTGCACCTTTACAAACACAGTGCAGTGAGGAGACGGTGAAGGCTTCGGATATACAAAGAAAGAATACATTGAAGGGAAAAAACAGAACCATTGACCCCGACAATGAGGGGATCTGGTGGCTCTGTTATGATGTGGGGGGGCAGTTTGTTGGCATGGTTTGGATCCATGTGTCCCCTTTAGAGAGAAAGGTCGCTGCAAATCAAAACAGAGTTGTTCTGAGTCATGAAACATTTCTGTTCTGATGGTCTCTTCCAGGATGTCCACATCAATAGGGCACGAGAAGTCACTGAATGGTTTGATGAGTATGAAAATCATGTTAATCATATGCTATGGTCTTCACAGTCACCAGATCTCAACCCAAAACTCATGTGGCCCACCTTGTATTTTAGAAGAATGGTATTGATCTATCCAGCAGGGTTCGAGAGACTTTGCTGAGGTGCATTGATGTTATTCTAGTGGCCCAACACCTTACTAAAACACTTCATGTTGGTTTATCCTTTAGTTTGTCACCCATCTGTATTTAACATCACAAAATGAACAAATGACAATTAGCACAAAATACCTTTTGAACTTAGATGAGTTAAAAAAATAGCAGTAACTGCACCTTGCAAGCCCTTACAGGAGCATCACAGCCAACACATTGTGCGAGTTCTTTAAGTTGGTCTCCTGATTATTGTCAGTGGAGCGCTGACCTCATCCAAACAGCTTTTCAAGGACTTTATTTGCAGCGTTTTCAAGAGTTTGTGTTACACAACACCATTCTGTGGTCTTTTTGTGCTGTGCTGCTGTAGTGTGTGTGGCTCTCATAGTGAGCCTCAGTCTGCTTATTGATAGGGCCAAAAATATTGCAGCATTGTAGTGTATTGATTTGTCCATCATTCCCCCGGTGCTGTTCAGACACAACAAACTTGCATCCTAAACAGCGTACTCTCATGGCACACAGCAACATAGTATGAATCATATGTTTTGGGTGGAAAGTCTCACTCTGTTTATTACAAGTGAAGGAGGTTTGTCGAAATGAATATTGAATTTAGCTCTACTACTGCACTCATTGAAACCCTCAGATTAAAGCGTTTGTATGGATGTAAATGCAAACCTTCATAGATTTACTTAGTTATTGAGTGTATGTTTTCTACCAGTCAGTTCACAGTGACACCCCGCGTGTTTCCTCGCATTACTGCTTCCTCTTCTCAGCTTAATATGAAGCGTGGTAAAGAGCTGTCATGCGTGTGAGAGTGTATCTGTCAATGTGTGAACATGTTAGAGAGTGTGTCTAATGTGAGAGACTGTGCATCAGTATGTGTGTAATGTATGTGGACTCGTACCGAATGAGTGGGGGAGAAAGTCAAGCAGCCGAGCTTAAAACAGGAGCTCATTTAATCTGCCCATCAGTGGCGGCGACCTGATGCGTTCTTGTGTGTGTTTGTCGCTCCACAGGTGTGTCTGTGTGTGTGTGAGACAAAGTCTAATTTTACTTGTCACTGAGGACCAGCTCCTTTTGCTCTGAACTACTTTCACACATCCGAAGACTCTGAATGTTTGTTTGTACTCACTTTCAGTTACAGACTGATTGACAATCTCCTTCAGGGCTGGCTTGTCCTTGCTGCTGACATTTGTGGCGATTGTGCACCCGTTGCCGTGGTGACACCTTTGAGACATATCGGGACACATCAGACGGGCAATGTGGGTCAAGATTGTTTGACACACACACACACCACAAACAAAAAAGATTGGACAGCATCTAGCAGCACCTAAATTTAGATCATTCCTCCACAGATTAGCAGAAAATACAAAATGTTAATTATCACTTAACCTGCTTGACAGGAAGTTATTATTACAACTGAGTCGCAGGTCTTTATTAGATCTGACCAACTTGGAACAAAACAAGTATCTGTTATCTTCAGGTGCCCTTTCTCTGAGCTCAGCCTGGAGCTGGAATAATTAATCAAATAGTCGATCAGCTGTAAAAGGTCAGTTAGTTTTCTGAAAATGTGTTTCAGTCATTTTTCAAACATAAAAGTCTTCCTTTTTCTGCTCGTAGCTTTTCAGATGTGAGGATCTGATGCTTTTCTTTGTCATCCTCTTATACAGTAAACCTAATATCTTTGGGTTTTTTGACTTCTTTAAGTTCACCAAGCACTCTGGCAAAACAGAATTGGAGTTTTTCAATGTTTTCAGTAGGGCTGGTCCCGAATATTCGAATATCCGAATTAGGGCTGCAACTAATGATTATTTTAATAATCAATTAATTGGTCGATTATTTTTTCGATTAATCGATAAATCGGATAAAAAAATACATTTTTAATTTCCACCTCTTTATTCCAAAATAGAACATTTGAACTGGCAGGGCAAATAAGTGCACAAAAAACAGGTTGCTGCTTGAATGTTCTGTTACAATAATATTAAATAATAGTAATAAAAAAACCTAAATGTTTGTCAAAAAGCTTCAGTAAAAAAATAAATGTACACAAATGTGAAGCCTTCGGCACTTTGTGTTCTGTTTACCAACATGGGCGGAGTGAAGCGTGTCATCGGAGTTGGTAGGTCCACGTACTGGAGCCTCGGCACTAGTGATGTGTCGTTTGCAAACGAAACGGCTCTTAGAGTTGGCTCTAGAGTCGGTCATTGTGGTAGTATTCGGATAATAATTTTGATATTCGAATAGTCGTGCATGCCCCTACGCGGACCTCCCAACTCCGATGTCACGCTCCACTTTGCCCGTGTTTGTAAACGAATAATTGTAGTCTAAGTCATCCCCCAGGCACAAGTGACATGACATTGTTTTTCAAAAAGAGGTAACAACTTAGTATTCCAAAGATCATGACATTACAAAGTGTCAGTTCATTAAAATAATGTCTTGTTGGCATGTTTCATAGTTAAACATATTGATAGGTGCGAACTCAATGTAAATCTGTGTCAGTCACTGTGAGTACCATCGGTTTTACTTAACTGTCAACAGTTGCTTCCCTAAAGCACAGAGGAGAAATGCTTCATGCTGCCTGCGGCTCATAGATTGGTTTCAACCAGCCGCTCCAGCAGGTGACCAGACTTTATTAAAGCTCCTGTGAGTAGAACATGAAATGTGTTGACTTTGGTGGTCAAGTTCTTGGTAGCAGAACTGATGCTTTGTATGGTGCATCGGTATATGGGTGGATGGAAAGATGCTCCCGTGTCACCAAGACGAATTTCTTTGTTTGTATTGCACTTGTCATATAAAGTCAATCTGAATATAATTAATGCTCTCATAAAGTAGCTTCAGCGGAAATTATTCAGCCCACTGTGGTCCCCCATGTGGATAATGTAATGTAGTCAGTGATAATGATGATTAATGTTCCACTAAATGCTCTATGTCACTCTGTGCCTTCTAGATAAGAGAAGGTAAATACTAAGAAGCTTCAAGTACATGAAAATCTGCTAATTTAATTATGCATTCAGTATAGTATGCAGTGAATGTGTGTTCAAACACGTGTATATGGAAGTAGGGATATGACTGATATGGCAATATGGGTAGCAATTTCAGTGGGAATTTTTGCACAAAAAAAGTAGAAACAATGATGACAATATGATTTTTGCTGCAGTTTCCTCCAACAAATATGTACCTTTACATCTAAAGAATATGATTAATTGGCCATGGCATCTCTGTAGCACCACAATAAGTGATTGAGTGTTTGTTGTGAGAGATTTTACATTCATCAAAAAACAAATGCAGGTGCATGCAGTGCAATTTGGATATTGCACTTGACCATATTGCAGTTTTGATAACATTTCGATTAATTGCTCAGCCCTTAATGGAAGTAGATTTGTGCTGCGGGTTTTAGGCATGCTAGAGGTAAGACTTGTGGTGTAGGAATGTCATTTAGTATATTTTGTGGCAACACTTCCAGCCTAAAAAATCGAGGTAAAGATTAAATGGATCATCAAGACATTCATGGTCCTCAGAGAATGAATCCTGAAGAAATTAGTGATCATTATGAGCTTGTGGTTCTGAGTAAGACATCTCAACTATTGGACTTAATACACACATACATGTTCCCCTCAAGATGAATTGAAACATTAAGTAATCCCGTCTCTTTTTCTTCACCATCTGGTTGAACTTTTTCAGTACCACTTTATCAGTACTGTGGATATTGTGCTAATTAACATATGTTAGCATGCTAATTTGCTACACTAAAACAGTGAACACGGTAAACATTATATTTGCCTCCAACCTGTCTGTAGGCTACCTACAGTAGTTTTAGCAAACATGCTAATGAGCAAATTTGCTGTTGTGACTTCTGTTTTAAATTTCCACTTTCTTAACCATGGTCTTCTGCCATATTCATCATTTAATCTGCTATTTAACTGCTCGATATCTCAGTGACTAACACCTCAGACCTTGGCATGGGAGATTGGTGGTTCAAATCCCAGTCAGGGCACGGTTATCCAGTGAGGACCCTTAGGCAAGGTCCTTAATGCTGCCCCACCTACTTACCTATGTACGTCGCTCTGGATAAAAGCGTCTGCTAAATGAAATTGTAGAATTGTATTTAAAGCACCTTTACGCTCGAGGAAAAGTTTTGGTCGTTGCCGTTGTTTGATATTATGGTGCCATGACTTCATGTGCCTCAAGTCTTTTAAGAAAAGTTCATGGATCAGTGGTTGTGTTGGCTGCAACATCACCTTGGAACCAAGCTTGTAATTATTTTTGTGCTGCTTTTCATACCTTCAGCATGATTTTGCATGCCAATAATGAAGTGAAACTAAAAGCTCCAGAAGCCATATAGGCACGTCTCTAACTCCGTTCCTCCCACTGTACTCTCACGACAAAAATCAAATGCCAGTCTTGCTCAGTCTTTCTTTAATTATTCAGTATCCCAACACTTGTCTCCTACATGATCACTGTCACCGGACCTTTGCACCGCCCATTACTGCTTGTCTGCAGCGTAGGTGATCTATGAATTGAACTCGATCCATTGCAGTCAGGACAAATTGGTGCTGATGATGAGATGAGCTAAATGTCTAAAACGTGAGTCATGGTGCGTAGGTGTGATGGCCCACCTGGATTACTAACTGCTGGGGGAAGAGAAGCTGCTGTGCTGCTGTTGTGGTTTTTGAAAGTGTTCCTTGAAAAGGGCTCCAATTGTATGACGAGTTTGGTTCCAAACAGAAAGCTGTGATATAATTTCTAGGACAGAAGGTCATCGAGTGTGCCGGTTGTTCAGATTTCACAGATTACTGTTACAGGGGATGTTACGGTTTAGAGTGCTTTTTTTAACATGGTTGCGAAGGTGCTGCTCTCTCCCTTTGCCCAGGCATCTGTAGTGGATCTGGTTTCTAGTAGAAATTAATCACACAATAGAGGCATCGCAAACAAAATCTCAGAAGCAACAAATCCGAAATTTAAAGTGTTGTTGGAAGGTTTGTTGGGTGGAAATGTTGTCAAGATCCTTTTTTATGGCCTGTTTATGCTGAGTTATAGTGTTTTTCTGTGGCTTTATGGTCTGTTTAACTCACAAGCATCTCTGGCAGTGAAAAAATTCTGAACATGTGTGTTTCCAGACTTGACAACAATACACTCCCAAGTTTGGGCTTTTGGTCTGCGCTGTGTTTATCCTGCTGGTGAGAGTTTGTTTGCATGCACATCTTCATTGGCAAAAAGTAAATCTAACTAGCAGCGCATACAGTTTTCAGACTTGCTCTATTTTTGTGTGACTATGATGTGTGTGTGTGTGTGTGTGTGATGGAGACCAGCTAACTATGTCACTGTTGCTCCTGAGATACTTTAACCCATTCGTCTATGGATGGTAACCTAGCAACAGGGGCATGAGCCGACAGGAGTACAGTTATCCCAGACCTCTTTTTTTCCGTCTCTCCCTCCAGCTTTCTATCTGTTTCTTTATTCGACTTCCTCCTTTTGTGCCACACTCCCTTCACATCTGTCCCTCATCTGTCACCTGAACCTTCCTTCTCCTCCTCCTCCTCCTCCTCCTTCTCCTCTCTCTCCTCAGCATCAGTAGCCTGCATCTCCTCCCTACTCACTCGCCCTTAGTTTCATTTTGCTAGTTCGTGATTGTGACTTTATGAAAGTGTGTTTTTATAAATATCAGCAATTTGATATCATCATTCTCTTCCATTTGTAGATTAACCTAAACAACCTCCTGTGCTGGTTTTCCTGTCACACCACTTTTAAATTTAACTTTCACAAAAAGACAGATGACAGCAACATTAATAATCCAGTGTGACTCATTCATTGTTTGTGTGTGGTCTTGACTGTCACGATCGCTAAATGTCTTTTATTATCCAAATATGCTCCTGTTTTGTTTATTTAATGGCGTATGTGTGCACATATAAAGCGGATAACAGACAGCCAGGCACCACCGGCCTGTTGCCAAGCACTGTTGCAGACACTCTCTCTTGCCTTGCCCTCAAAGAAACACAAACGTGGACACGCAAGCTCTCGTGGTCTTTGTTTAGGTGTTACATGTTCTCCGTCTAGCTGCACAAACACTCTCTCTCCTGCTCGTTATTTGGTCCGAGACGTTACTGGAAATGTAGACGGTGTCTCGCTTTCCCCTCAAAGAGACACAAACATACACACAGAAGCTCTTGTGGTCTTTGTAATGTGTTATATATTCTCCCCCAAGCTGCACACACACACACGCATACGAACACACACTGCTTGTTATTTGGTGAAGGAGTTGCTAGAAGGTTTTTTTCACAATTGCACCTGTGAAGTTTTTCTTTGTAGCTTTCATTAGTTATTTAGCTTTTCCTGTTTTTGCCTTTTTGGCTTTGGGTTACAGTCATACTAGTAACTAAAACAAGTCATCATTATACTTTCTGTACTGTTTTATACCTTTTGTTAACCCTCTAAAACCCACCTGCAGTTTTAAATGACATGTTATCTGTTAAAAAAAATCCCCAAAATATACTATTTAGGAGTTAACAGTTGTGAGATTTTCAACTCTGTGATGGTCCTTGAACTACTCATCTGTGATGTGCCATTAGATCGAAAAAATCTATGCTTACACTCATGACATTTGATCAGAAATCACTCTGTTCTACATGTTCCATCTAAAATTTCACCAAAAAATAAACCAGTTGCACCAGATTCTGTAAAAAACAAACCAACAAACCATGACTGACTGACTCAGTTGGGACCAGCAGACATGTGACAAATATTCAAGGACTTTTCAGCTGAACTGCAGGCTGTGTTTCCTCAGAGCAGATAGGAGACGAGTATGGATACAAATAAAAAATGTAAGAAGTAAAATATCCCATTGCATTAGGAGAGACATTTTCCAGTATTAGTAACGCCTGTAGGCACTTGGAAAAATATTGTATCCAGATTTGTTCTATTTTTGAAAATAAATAATCAAGGAAATTCAACTTTATCTTTTTCTTTCTTTATAATTTATGAATTTATGGAAGGATTGTGCTGTTTCCGTAGAGGTGCAGGAGTTTGTTTTGAAGAACGAGACCCCACTGAGTAAAAGAGTTAAAAAAGACAGAGTGGAGCACCAAAAACTATAAAAGCGGTTTCATCACCATTGCAGAGTCATGGCCGCAGAGATGAAAGTGCACGTACTGCAGGGTGTTGAGCAAACGGTAAATGAAACTACACAACTTGTTTTTGCTAGTCATTCTTCAGGTTTATCCAAGATCATTTATCTCAGAACATCTCTGGCTTTCTTTTTGCATGAATGACCTTTGGAATCAGTAGCTGGCCTGACTGGATCTTCCATCCTGGTATCATGGTTGGTTCAGAAGTTTTCTAATGAGTCACTTACATAAAGTGACACATTAGTCGCTTACTTAAATAAATCCAATCAGAAGCAGATCCTTTTCTTTACTACAGTGCTTTTACTTTACTGCACCATGCTCTGTCCAACGTAGCTTGCTGGTACTGGAGAGCTGCTCTCCTTTATGACAGTTTACAGTGCAAACATTTAACTGCAAACACCAGTGTCAATAAGCCCTACAGTTATTATTGTAGCCATGACCACAGATTTAACTTTAAAGCCTATTTTAACCAAAATCATGATCTTTTTCTCAAAGAAGTTGTTTTTAATATTATTTTTCAACAGATTTTTACCAGTTTGTGTTTGGATGATCTCTTGCCGATCTCTTGCAGACGCACCTACAGTATCTTATCAAAGGGAAAGGACAGATATGGTGGTTTCAATTGGTGGACTTACCTGAACAGTAATCCATGCATCTGTCAATATGTGCGAATAGGGGAAAGAGAACCAAATTGTAAAATGTTTTGGATAAACACACATTAACTGCAGTCCATGGTCAGTCCAAAATGACTTACAATGATCACTTAAACACTCAGTTTGCCACAGAAACGCCACACAATAGCTGTTTACATGAACACATACAATATACAGTAAAAGCTCTCCCAGAATGAATAATTGCTTGCATCATCGTTGTGCTATAGTGTTGATGGTAGATGATAATGTAGTAGAAAAACCACAGATGCAGACACATTTTCGAGTTAAATGCGGGTCCTTCATATTTCTGTTTTTCAATGACGCCCTCCTGCAACAACACTACAGATTCAAACCTTTTACAACTGCAGTGTTTACTGTAAGGTCTTTATAATGGATTGCATTTACACTGAGTGTCCTTCCAGAAGTCATGTCAGATTATAAAATCTGATTATTGTCTGTATTGTTTTCTTTTATATTAAAACGAATGATTGCATCTTTACAACTTGCATTTAGTGCATTATTTGGTATTCAAACCTGTTAGCCTCACCGGCTCTCTTGTTAATATGTGCAGCTCTCCACACTCACCCTTATGTCCTCTCTCTCCCACTCTCTCTCACTCTCATCCTCTTCATACCACCTCTGTCTCTCTCAGAGTTAATGAGTAAATCAGCAGATTAGATTTAAAAAAAAAACGGCAGATTGAGGATAATGACTATTCTTCAGCAAATTGAAGACATACTGGGAATTCTCATATGAGCCGCACATATTGTATACGCTAGAGCTTTCTATGTCTCTAACTTATTCTTTCCCTCGCCTCGGTTATTTTCTTGCTGTCTGGCCCAAAACAGCAGGTACTGTTTGCGGGGGAGTTAACAGAGAAGAGAGAGAGGGAGAGAGAGTGGCAGTGGAGGGTGGAGGGAGTGAGGGATGAGGGCAGGAGAGAGAGAAGAAAAGTTGATGTACAGTATAGGAGATTACAGGGTTAGGTGTGTGTGTCTATGTGCGTGTTTGTTGGCTGGACATTTGCGAAGTTGCGGAGGTAGATGTACTTCTGCAGTGAGAGGTTTTGAAGAGCCCTCTACACTTACACACACACACACACAGATGCAAATATTAACAGTGCAAATGCCATTACTTTTAACAATTAGTGCTGCATTTCAGTCTCCGCCTTGAGAAGGCAGCTGTGCTTTCTCAAAGTAGGATGCTATTATTCTACTTCTACATATGTATTTTTTAGTAAAGTGTCATTTTGGATGATGTGCATTGTACCTACTTACATGATCTTTAATTTGATGGCAATAAGTCCCTGCTCAGTGCATGTAGTCGAGGTTGCAAGTTTGATCACTCGTGCCCACGTGCAGATTGAAACGTATGCTTCCCCATCTTAACAAGTTCTATCAAGGTGCACAAAAGCACGACACCTAACACCCACACTGCAGAGGATTGGCTCAGTTGCAGACTGTGTGTACACTAGTCAGCTCTCAGGTCTAGAAGTTTGCAAATGTATGAATGTGATTAAAGGCAGAGAATGCAAAGAAATTAAGCTTGAAGTGCAGAGTGCAGCGAAGAATAATCAAGAGTGAAGGGAAATGGAGCTGAAAGTGACAAATGACTGGAACGGAGAAAGAGTGGGATTAAAGGGGAAAAGGGAGACAGGAGAGGCTCTGATGGACGGGAACCGAGGAGGAGATGGAGTGAATGGAAGATGGTGAATACAGTGAATGAGAGAGAGAGAGAAGGAGGGAGAGAGAGATAGGATAAGGGTGGAGGTGTTAGCTGGACCACGTAAAATCTCTGTGTGCCAGAACTTTCACAGTGCTGGCACAGAGCTGAAACTGAAATCGAACAGAGCGTGAAGCCAGCCAGACTGTAGTGTCTCCGGAAAAAGGAAGAGTTTCATTGTTTTGTCACTCCGTCTAACCCCTGAATGCAAGATAAACTATTGAAAGAGATAAAACACAAAATGGTGAATAGGTCCAAGAGAGCCAGGATTATCTTCTCTCCACAAGTCTGCTGGTATTTCAACAATGTTTTTCTGTGTATTTTAACCGATCAGATAAAAATCACACTTCATTTTGTGATGCTAAAACGGAGTGTCAGATGGACAGGCAGATTGGTGCAGCGTCAGCAGTATCATCATTGTAAAAAAGGAGATGAGCCGAAAGGCAAAGCTATCGATTTACAAGTCAATCTTCTGTCCATCCTTCACCTGTGGTCATGAGCTCCAGGTAGTGACTGACAGAATGAGATCATAGAAGCAGTTTCCGCCGTAGGGTGGTTCAACCTTGGATATAGCGTGAGGAGCTCGAACATCCGGTGGGAGCTCCGAGTTGAGGTGGTTTGGACATCTGGGCCACTTCCTTTAAAGGTTTTCCATTCACGTCCAAGACCCAGAACTTGCTGGAGAGGTTGCATATCTCATCTGGCCTTGGAACACCTTTGGGATCCCTCAGAGGTAACATTGCTGGGGAGAACAACATCTGGAATTCCCTGCTTAGCCTGCTGCCAGCACAACCTAACGCTGGATAAGTGGAAGAAAATAGATGGATTTAGCTAAAGAGCAATCAGCAATCACAATCTGTTCAAGAGTTAATTCTTGGCTTTATGACCTTGACATGCTCAATCTAAAAATACAAATTTCTATCCATGCAGGAGGTGATACATGGCACACTACTATATTGTATTTTACACAGTGTTATGGTCACTTCTTCCTTCTTTCTTCCTCTTCATCTTTGACTGGTTTGTGCTTTTGCTGCTCCTGTTGCATCATTGAATTGGACTGATAGTTGGGGGACTGCTGCCTTACAGTTGGCTCTCCATGTGCAGTAATCTGAGAAAACACTGTGATAATTTAGTGGCTGACAGATTTCCATGCTAGATGACGCCACCACATAGCAGCAATGAACAAACTGCATGTCGGTATCAGCTAATAGTCACATAGTCAACAAACACTATTATGTGCTTTTGGTGTTTCGGAAATTAAAAACGCAGCATGACCACTTAAAGAACAGATGAACTTCAGGCACGGAAATCCAAAGAATAGAAGCGAAATGTGACCAGAATATTCCTGTAACTTCGATTGCTTTTCGGAATAATCCTGTATGACTGATCTTTTGGAAAGCGTTGGCACCAAACAAAGGGTGCTTTTGTGAGAGCGTAATTGATTGTTTTGTTTTGTTTACACCATTACTTGTCTTACGATCATCACCAACTGGAGGTCACAGTTTGCCTGCCAAGTGAAATCCTCTGTGTTTTTTGTGTAACAACATGAAAAAAAAAGCCGATAGATGCGGAGACGGAGGAGGAGAATAGAGGAGAAGAAGAGCGGATGGGTTGATGGAAGGGAGAGAGAGAAAGAGGAGGAGTGATATGGGTGTGCTGACTCACTCTGACCCTTCTCCCTGCTCCACCAGCAGCATCGTGGGTATTTATACATCGGCGTAGGCTGTTCAGCCCCCTTATATAAGCCCTTACACACACATACACACACAGACACGAGGGGAGGTGCCCAAGGTGAATGGTGTGTTTTGTTCACATTATTGACTTTCTTCCTCTCGCTTTGGATTCCTTATCATCTCGCTCTTCTTCTCGTCTTCCTCCTGTTGCATCAGCCTCGTCTTTGAGTCTTTCACCCCAGCCATCAGGGTGTTTCCTCTTCTCTGAGACAGTAGGACGAGCAAGAAACAGAAACAGCAACAGTAGTCTAGCTCGCCCAGACCTTTTCTCTGCACCGTTTTTAAACACTGTGCCAGGTCTGCGAGCCCAGTCAGTCTATAAACGAGTCAATGTTGGTATCAAATTGTCATCTGCTGTCATAATTAGCGAGCTTGTCGTGTCAAAAAGTAACGTCAAATAAATATGTTGCACAGAGCAAAGTTTTGTGTCCTGTTCGGGAGCATTATTGCATAAAAATGGCTCATTTAGACAGCAGCGTTTGGTACCATGTGTTTTTATAGCGATTTCAGTGTATAATAGTGGACACACCAGAAATCCTGAAAAAAAAAGTCTTACATAAAATGTAAATGGCCTTAGTCAGTGTTTTTTCCTCCTTCCAATCACTGACGAAACATCTGTCATTTCCAGCAGGCATCCGACCAGAGAAGCCTGTGTGTGTGTGTTTGTGTTGAAGCTACAGGTGACATACTACTGCAGCTATAGGTTAATAAATAGGAGTAACCGGAGATCACCGTCGCTCCATGTGTTGTAACATTGAACCTGGCTACTGAATGTGACTGCATCTGAATCTGGGACATCACTGTGCATCATGTCAGCGCGTCTCGCATGCACACACACAAACAAATGCACAAGCGCACACGCACACACTGGCAGCTCATTAGAGGGAAAAGGCTGTGTACAACATCCGTGTTCTGCCAACATTTCAGAAACAGAATATACTGGAACGAGGGGGAGAGGCGAGGAAAGGGAAAAAATGCTAAGGAAAAGAGTTGGATGGAGGAAACGGACACATGAAATGAAAAAGAAAGTAGCGATATTACCATTATTCCACTCCATAAAACTCCATTACTCGTAAAACCTACAGGTTCAGTCTGCATAGATAATAGCTATGCATTGACTCTACTGTATTCTCTGTAGGTTTTTCACGCTTAGATTTTAGTTTAAATTTGGGAAATCAGTGCGTCATCCACATGAGATGAAGCATTCTTATATTCTAATGCAAAAGTTACATAGTCTCCTTTTTTGAACCCCCCTTTTCACACTTTATTGATACACAGAGAGCCTGATGGGAAGATGATATCGACTGACAACGAGCTCTTACATAATGATGTCACGTGACTGTTGCGGTGGGATCAAGGCAGCCAGGGACACTTCAAAGTGCCGTAGCTGCTAAAACTATTTTTCAAAAGCTAGTCGCAGTGTGTTTGAGTGTTTTACTGCCAGTGAAGTGTAGCGGAATGAAGATTCTCTCTAGGCACATGGCTCAGTAACTGCTCTGATCGTCTAAACCATCGGTTACTGAACCGAAAGCTTTGGTTCCCCATTGAGGTGCTGCCATATGATACTCGCGGTGAACTTTTAATCATTTCAATTCCAATATTGCACATTATTGTTTTGGCCCTCAGCAGTTAATTTCATGAATAAGGATTAGACAATGAACTGAGCGTCCGCAAAAGCAATCAAATCACCAGCGCTGCAACAAATGATCACTATAGATTAAACTGCTGATTATTTTCTTTTAGTTTAATCAATTGTTTGCTTATAAAATGCTCATAATTTGGCAGAGCCTAAGATGGCACCTTTTATATTACTTCATTTATCAGAAAGTCAGTCCAGTATTCAATTTACTATCATGTGTTGCAAGAAATGCCACAAACCCTCACTTTTAAGGTATTTTTGGATTTAAAATTGCAACTGAATTGTTCATTTGTAATGAGTAGTTGTCAATCAGTCAAATAAGTTCTAAAAATCACCTTGCAGGAATAAGTATTTTCATTGTAGATTCACAGTTGCACATATACAGACCTAAAATGTAAAGATAACAATCATGTGGACAGCTGACATAACTGTACATGCAGTGACATGCCCCCTCCTGGGAAAAAAACTCCTAAAATTCATTGCTTTAGGGACTTTATGAGAACATGTTGACACTTGTGTGGCAGTAGCACACTTCACAAAATCACAGAGAAACCGGTCAAGGGGGTTTCAGTGATGTGACACTGGTTTTAGGTCAACACAAAGCAACAGTAAGGCCGATGACTGAGTCTTGTGTACAGCTTTTGTACATTTTGTCCCTGCCTAATTAATCCTACTTGGTCTGACTAGAGTATCCTGGACTTGAGGTGCTTTCTGCAGCCAGTAACTTTATGCTCTAGCCAAACCGTACATGGCTGCTTACCTGTGCAGTAACATAAGCCATTGTGATGTAACAAACCGGTGAGAGATAGTGACACTAAAAGAGAACGGTGGAAAGAGAAAGACGAGGGAAAACTGTTTGTGTCTGTGTGCCCGTGTGCGTTTGTGTGTGTGTGTTTTCCATGGATATTTAATGTATACGATAAATAATGAAGGCACGTGGGCAGGGTGCCAGATACACGAGTGTCAGACTGCGATCAGTACACTGAGGGCACCGAGAGGGCAGAGGAGGAGGAGAAACAGAGGCTTTTTGAGGATACAGCCTCCTGACTTGTGCTCGAGCAGTTTATTCATGGAGCTTAACGCCAGAGCCTGACTCTAAGAGCTGTTGAATGCTGAGAAAAGTGCTTTGTTTTGGTTTCATTAGCAAAGACCACACCATCAGTTGAGTCGTTTTTTATTGAATTTGAAATGTATTAGCGAGTGGCATATGGAAAAAGAGGGGGAGATTGATGGTTGTGATGTGGGGAAGGCTTCAGGAAGGATCTATTGTGGTTTCCAGGCTTAGTATACCCACAGGGAACCATATGAGAGATGATAGAGAGGGGTTTGGTGGAGAAATAAGAAGAGACAGACAGGAAGGTGTTTAATTTAAATTCAATTTAAATTTCGTGATGCTATGAACATTACCAGGATAACATAAGTTTCCTTTAAGGGTTTTTCCAAGTGGAACAGAACATAAAAGCTGGACGTTGCTTCTCTTTACATCTTCTGCGCTTGTAAATTATCCCATATGGATTTGTTTTAAATAACTTAACCGTATGTACAACTAAACAACATGAAAAGTAGCTGCATCACACCAGATGTGTCATTAAAATGCAGATTTTATGTGCTTTTATGGGGTCAAAAAGTGTCTGTAGCAATAGAAAAGAGAGGCATAAATCCTATATTACCATCCTGTTTTCCACATATTGCATTTTGTTTAATGTTTGACTGGCACTCTTCTAATTACATGTATAATGTTGCAGCTTTTCCTTCTTCTTTCCAACTGTAGAATCAGCACAACCAACTCCTTTTATTTGCGTGACTGTAGTGGATGAAAAAGCTCAATAATTAACTTTTTCTGCTTTTTTTTAGGAATTCAGTTACAATTTTCTCTAAATCTGGATTAATAAGGTTGTCTGAATTCACAACATTCATATTGTAATAGTTTTGCTGCTCTTACTTAATGAAAAAGGACCAAATACTTTTCATCTCATGATGATAACAAACCAATAGCATGCAATATTTCCAAAGGAAGTATCACTATCTACTGCAGCGTTATCAGCTGTCACATCACATGTAATTTCAGTATTATTATTCCTAGCTAAGCATGCAAATCTTTCCTTTCAAAATTCAATTCAAAACTGGTTAGAACATGACTGAGGCCTCCTGTTTCTACTTAAACAGAAATTAACCTGCCACTTCTGAAGACAGGTTCACTGTACTTCTGTTTTTAGATGTTTTTTCTAAGCAAATTCTAGTCTGGTTTTGCGAGATTAGATTATGTCATCTGTCTTTAAGGTTGTTGTTTTTTTGTTAGCTGAATGGACGTGTAAATTATTGAAGAGGTAATTATCGATTATCTTTGGTTAAAGCGAGAAAATGAGGGCACATTTTTGCTCTTACGCTATTTTTGTAAAGAGGTGGTGTCTGTTTTGGCCCAAGGGTCGTATTATTGAGTAGCATACAGGGCTATTTTAGTAACAAACGTGTGTGTGTGTGTGTGTGACTGTGTGAGTGTGTGAGAGTGTGTTTTGGTTAGGGATTTGGCAGGAGCAATACGCCAAAAGAGCAGTTGCCTCGAAGCAATATGTGCGCAGAGCTCACACCATTTCTCTACCCCTCTACCCTCACTCCCGCTGAATTCAATCTGCGATATCATTGGAATGAGTGGGTGGTCTTTGTGTGTGTGTGTGTGTGTGTGTGTGTGTGTGTGTGTGTGTGTGTGTGTGGTACGGTATCATTGCAGTGAGTAGGCGGTGTAACCAAAGAGAGGATGTTGCGTGGGAGTGAAGTACCATTAAGGTGCACATGATTTATGTGTGTGTTGGACAAAGTGTATTTGTGTTAATTAAAAGCCCTCTGATCGGTGCAGGTTTGCCGGTAGATAAGAATCAAATAGTGTATGACAGAATAAGTGGTCTCTAAATATGTAAATGAGACAGCAGATAGTGAAATTTTCAAAAAAGTGCTTTCTGGATATGATTAGTTCATTAAAATTCTGATCCACCAGTACAACAAGTACATCTGACAATAGAGAATAACGTGTATTCAAAACTGTGGTTAACACAACTGTGATTCGAGTTGTGCAAATGCTTGAAAATATCAAATGGTAAGTAATTTAGCAAAGATGCAGCCCTCAATGACCCCTTATTGATCTAAAATAATTAATTGATTGTCAAAACAATTGCAGATAGATTTTCTGTCAAGAAACCAAGCGACCAAATCCAAGCATATTGAGTTTTCTCTCACGTTAAACAAAAAAAGCAACAAATCTTTAAGAGGCTGTTTGGTAGTTTTTGTTTTGAAAAATGACTTGCATGATTAATTGATTTACAAAACGGCTCTCGGCTAATGCCAACTGATTGATTATTCAGTTTGGACGCCTTCTTTTGTTCCGCAGTGGAGCGATTTGGCTTCTGCTGTTACAAAATCTTTGTTGCACATGGCATTTAGTGCATCTCTCTCTCACTTGACATACACACTATGTAAATATACACAATCATAAGGACTGTGTGTGTGTGTGTTTGTGTGAGATATTTTTAGCCTCTCCTGTTCGTCTTGCCTGTCAGTGGAGCTGACATTGATCAGGGTGGTGATGACAGGCTCGCCGTGCGTCAAAGCTTTCGCATGTTTCTGCACCGCTGATTGTTACCAACCTGGAAAATGGAGCCATGTTCCGCTTTTCATCTGATTACATTCTGATTATATTGGTTTTCTTGGATTTTTCATGTTTGTTGAAGTGTTTACTTGTTATTTTCAACAAATCTGTGCCTAGGGAGCAAAAAAAATAAATCAACATTGAATATATTTCAGATTTTTTTTCGTGTGTTTACACAGCAAACTTTGCAAACACGGCTAACACTGTTAATAGGAAGACATTTTGGTACATTTGAGGTTACATTTTACATTACATCCAAGACATTTAGAAGGTGCTCTTACCCAGAGTGGCTGACAATGAGTCAACGGTGCGGGAGCGACAATAAGAGAGTGTGGGTGTTGAGACACAAGCACAGAATCCCTCTGTACATTTTCCATTGCTAAAGCTTTTCATAGGTTAAATATGTCCTGGTTCTAACAGCCTGAAGGCAGCAAAATAACTCATCCTGCATCGAGCCTTCTGCTAAAAATCATCGGTAATTTTGCTTGAACTTACATTGACATTTATTATTGACATTTTTTGTACTTTCACACCTTAAAGTTAAGTTTTCAGTCGAGTAACATCCAATGAGTCAGTATATGCTGACAATATTCCACCTTTTATGTACATACTGTAGAGCTGGAATCGTGTTTTGAAGAGTTAGTACACGTGCTCACTATGTTCCACATAAAATACAGGATCTATCCTCACTATAGTCAGTTCTGATCTCTTATTTTGTGCAGAACATATTTCATATATCATACCATGTAGGATTGCTAGTTGTTATACATCCTGATGAATACAGTATGATTCCCTATAATACCAAAGGAACAAAGTTGAGCTTGTTCTGGCCCTTTTACAGCTGCCAGACAGCTAATCTGATCACAGGTGAACAGCTGTATATCAGTTCACACCTGGCATTAGAATCGGTCTCCACATATGATTGGATGTCACTTCTCTGCTCCATATGCAAATAGACAATTTCATCATTTTTGTTTGCAAAGACTGAATGCATTCAATGAAGGAAAATAAGAGGAAATCAAAACAACACAGACTGGGTGTATTCTTTGCCATCTTCCAGGCAAACCAAATCACTTAAGACGTTTAAAGCACACATAATATCCTTCGATAGGCTTTTGACGTCACGGACAAAGCCTGCTTGCGTGGTTTGGGAACAGGAATAAATATGTACTTCTGCTTATGCAGGCGGTGTCAGTGGAGTAGGTGGTCCTTCAGTGTGCATTCACATACACGCCGCTAAAAGAATGTGGTCATATGTGGGTCCAGCCACCTCACAATGTGCATCCCTAATGTGTGTTGGGCACATTCACACCTGCACTTAGAGCTCCTCATTCGAGATTGACTCACCCAGGATGCGTGTTAATGCCAGGTGCAAACAGGGCCTTAGGTTTAGACAAATGGGCATGAGTCAGTTCAGGCTGAGAGTTGTCTTCAATTAGCAGCACTCAAGCTAGTTTGGGGCTTGTGTTATTATCAGACCAGTGAACTCTGGTAAATAACCAGTATTTCATGATTTTGGAAATCATTTATACAACCTGGGAGGTGATCATTTTGAAAATAAAGGATAAAGGAACATATTTAGTGCACAGAGCAAATACAGATAAATGTTCTCTTTGTGTCCTCTCTCTTCACAGTGTGTTGTTTCGTGGTTCACAAACGTTGCCATGAGTTTGTCACTTTCTCCTGTCCAGGAGCTGATAAAGGACCTGCCTCAGATGTGAGTACAAATAAATTCATCATTTAAAATTTTACGGTTCTGTTTGAGAGTGAGAATGAATATGAGGAGTGAAAGCCATATGGAAAGTGAGAAACACAGAGACTTCTCAGACGTTTCCACTTCTTGAATCCCCATCACCTGCTTGACAGCGGTGTTACGGTGGATGAGCATCCATCTCTTTCTCTATTCTCACTTTCCTTTTATTGTCTTCACAGTTACACTTTCACATGCAGGAAAATCTCTACATTTTATCGACCTAAGATATGTGATACTGTAAGTTCCCTAAAGACATGTAACACCTGGAGCTGCCCTGTTTAACTACAATAATATTGACCTATAGGCAGCTGATGAATTGAAAATTAAATCCCATGTTAAAATTAAGGAAAGCAAACATTTACTACTGTATATCACTTTATGGGGGATAGTACTGTGTGTCAGATGCTGTCTTAATAGTTTATTTCATCTGCCTCAAGTGCCCCTAAAACAGTTATTGGTCTTTAATTAAAACAAATGTTCGACATGGGGCCAGTTCTCATCTATCTGAGACATAATTTTAGTTTTATTTCTGTGAACAGAGACAACAAAAATCACCCTATATTAATTTACCAGTGGGTGCCAAAGTACCACCTATCTGTCACTAACCCAGTTTATGCTCTTCAAGGTTAAATCCCTTAAATGACTCAAACTCTAAATTTCCCCTTGTGAATATTTAGTCGGGAAAAGCTACACTATGGTACTGTGTTTCTGTGATATCAACTGAATGAGCCTGTCTGAAGGGAATGTTTTTCACTTTTAACATTGAAAATATTACATGTGTACCTTAATAAATACAGTCATTACATTCAAGGTAAGGTAGTTCAATTTAAAATATATGTATATACACCGATCAGCCACAACATTCTGACCACTGACAGGTGTAGTGAATAACATTGATCATATTGGTACTATGTTGGCATCCGTGTTGATCAGACTTAGACACTCCCTCATGCAAATGGCAATCCCAAATGTCACTGGCCTACCCCCGCAGGAAAATGCACCCCACTACATGGCAAAAACGCCCAAGATGTTGATTTGACCTCCAAACTTCCTAGACCCCATTCTGATCAAGCATCAACAGAATGCAGTGGAACAAGTTGGATTGACAGAGGCCCCACTGCACAAGCCAGAGTACCCAAAGGATCCACTGCCAACGTCCTGGCGCCAGATCCCATAGGACACCCTGAGAGGTCCTCTTGACCATACCCAATGGTTCAGAGTGCCCATTCTGACCCTTGATCACCAGCAAAAGCACCTACAATGGGTGACCATCGCAACTGTACCATGGAGCAATGGAATAAGGTGTCTTGGTCTGCTCAATGGTTCAGAGCATTTTTGATGACATAAGGGGGACTAACACAATATTAGGCAGGTGGTCATAATGTTATGCCTGATCGGTGTATAGCTGCAGACCCATCAGAGTGCCCATACAACCTTGATCACCGGTAAAAGCACCTACAATGGGTGACCATCGCAACTGTACCATGGAGTTTTCATCTATATCACCCAGCACTTTGAGCCACATCTCAGTTAACGTTCCTCTTTACACTATTTTACACACATACAGAGTGTTGTTGGAAGGTAATAATTGTGCCAACCTCATTCATTCCCCTTAAATGTTCTCTTCACCTGATCTGCTCTAATAATGTGAAGTGCCATTAAGTGGTTCTCTGTCAAGAAGCTGAGAAGTTGTCTTTTCTCTGATTTATATCCTCAAAATGCAAACCTATTCTCTTATCCATCCTTCTGAAGGAACACAATTATTTGCCTCTCTTCTCTTAAGAGTGCTCTCCGGTTGCAATCTTCATCCTCTCATAAACCCTCTTTAAGTTCCTCAGCCGTGTCTTTACCTGCCTCTCTGTGCCCATTTAGTCTGACAAGCACACTCAGCGAGCCGCCTCCAGAGGAAACGCTGGTGTTCGCTGTTTGGTTTCCTGTGGTGTGTTCTGTATAACTGATACGTCTCCACAGTATTTCCACATTATTTTTAAACTATATCTAACAGCTACCTCACATCTTTTCACAGGCACCAAAGTAGAAACTCAATGCAGCAACAGTGAATACACTTGTGATCACTAAAACGGAATTGAGTACACTTTGGGTTTCCAATTAGCCATATTGCATGACCCCACATGGAAAAGAGCAATAAAAAAAATTTGAGTGTGAGAAAAGATACAGGAAAATCAGTGACATTAACAGTAATCAGGATGTACAGAATGAGCCATTTTGCCACTAACCAGAGACGCACTGGCCTAAAATAATGCCACAGACAGTGCACTACTTACACAATCTAGCTCTGAAAAACAGTTAAGTGCTTCAGAGTTGGCACAGGGGCAAGCAAATAATATTAGAGTTAGTGTGACGGCACAGACAGTCAGACATTGCATAACGTCAGCCCTTATGGATGCCATCAGAGTGAAGAGAATCTTGCTTGTGCATTGCCCCAAAACTGCAGGATGAAAGCTTTGCTAAAGAATATTATTGGCGCATACTTTGATCAGATGAGACCACAAGATACATTTGTTCGGCTTAAATGGAGTCCAGCATGTTTGGTGTGAACCTGACCAGGTCTACCACA
The DNA here is from genome assembly GCA_900302755.1 of Chromis chromis. Lineage (NCBI taxonomy): Eukaryota > Metazoa > Chordata > Actinopteri > Pomacentridae > Chromis > Chromis chromis. Next base: position 470 of record OMNN01100623.1, on the reverse strand, counting down.
GTGAATACATAGTCCTGACAATGAAGCATGGAGGTGGGAGTTTGACGATAAGGGGCTGCGTGGGTGCCAAAGCTGTTTGGGGAGAAGACATTTACAGATGGCAAAAAATATATGGATATTCCAAAATACTAGTTGACAAGATGACTCCCAGTCTGCAGTAGTGTGGCATCGGAGAAATATTCCAACATGATATCAATTCAAAGCACATTGCCAAAATCACACAAGAGTTTCTGAAGAAGAAAAAAAGTGAAAACTATGACCTGGTCAAGAATGTCGCTTGACTTGAATCCAATAGAAAACTTTTGAAAACCTTTTCAAGACAAAGGTAGAACAACACAACCCCTATAGTAAAGAGGAGCTGAGTATGTCATCAAAAATAAAGGTGGACATATGAAGCATTGAAAAAAGAAAAGACTTGAATCTCAGTAAAGACTTTGGGCCCTATTGTTTTTAATAAAGTAAGTCAAAAC
>OMNN01100619.1:20538-33209 GCA_900302755.1 Chromis chromis | reverse complement strand
GTAATGTTGGGAGTGTAGTTGCTTTCCAACTTTTTAAAATGAGTTTTTTCAAAACTATTGATGAAAACAAGATGATCCACCCCCTTGGATATCTTACAGCGGCATTATTGGATACATCTTGGAAAATGCAAATCGATGGATTAAAGCATAACTTTATTTAAGTATCGTTGAGAGACATTTTTCAATTTCAAACCAAGTTTTCTGAATTTTGGTACATTCCCAAAAAGAATGCATCATGGAATCCTTACTTCCCCACTTCAGACAGGTATCTGAAGTAGTAGTGTTGTATTTATGAATTTTATCTCGAGTGTAATAGATTCTATACATAACTTTATATTGGATCAAGCGCAAATTTTCATTTGTCGTAATGTCATCTGTGATATTCCAGCACTCTTTCCATTTCTGGCCTGTTCGTCCCAGATCTCTATTCCACATCTGTATCTTTTTTTCTAATACCTTTTCTCCTAACTGAGTCTTAAGCAGACTTTTAAATGCAACACTTTTACTATATTGTGTTTTTGCAGCACATTACAGTTTTTGCTGTACATCGCTGTATAAAACAATGTTTGAAAGAGTTTTGAGAACATAACGCCATCTGACCTGTCCACTGTTGGCAAGATCATCCACTGACAGGCTGCTGTCCAGACACAGTCCGAGGCCGAAGTCACACACGCAGCATGTCAGGTCGTTCTTCACCAGAATGTTGGAGCTCTTCAGGTCTCGGTGGACTATGGGCACCTTTAGGTACAACACAAGTGTCAAAGTTAATAATTTGGTGTTTTAAAAAAACAATCAAAGCAGGCATTAAAATGGCAGATGGTTAAACATACATACAAATTATATATAGACATTTGATCAGAGTGGTCAGTCACATTATATGATGGATTCAACGTGTTACTCAGCCTACGAATATCAAAGGCCATGTTTAAACTCATAACAAGCCTCTACAATAACAGTCTCTACAGTTGTGAATGTAGGCCTGCCTGATCAATCCTGTGTCTTTTTTTACCATTTCAATGAACAGGATATTCTAGAATGAGCTGTTAGGAAGCCACATTACTACTCAAGTAGCTGCAAATTCTATTGATGTTTAACGCAACACTCCTGCACAAATGTTCCCTTCCTCCTATGTTTTTATGGTTGATAATTCTAATTCTAATTCTGGCCTCACTAAATTGGAGAATATTACTACTAATCCAACACCTCCAGAATTAAGCAATTGAAGAGAAACTGTCTTACAGCAGAAAGAAAATGGAGAAAAAAAACAAATTAACAGCCATATCAAATCTTCCTTCCACAGCTGACTATTTGCAGTGAGGCAATTATTTGGTCGTTACTTAATTATGTTGTCAAGCACTTTCTATTACACTCTATTTGTATGAAAAGTGCTTTACAAATAAACTCTGATCAATGTGCTTCAGTTTGATTGCTTATCTAGAAACACTGCAGAATCTTGTGCCATTATCAGAACTTGTTTCAAAATTCTCAAACATTATAATTATTTCATCTGGCATGAAACTTTGATGGATTTATGATGTGGTCTCAGACTGTTGGACAGCACTCTATATTAGACTGTTCCAAGGGTATGATTATTATAGCTAGTGTAGATTTTTAGATTCGACATGCTGTTTGTCAGCTGAACATGGACATATTCACAAAGTCTCACCTTGGGGCGTCCACAGGGGAGGCGGTCACTGTGGAGGTGGGCGACACCTCGGGCCAGAGAGCTGCTCAACACCTGCAGCTCCTCCCAGCTGATCACCTGACATGTCAGGTACTCCTGGGGGGGCAGAGACAAGTAAGTTTCTACACCATGCAGCATTACAACATACTCATACTGGGCAACCAGACAGTAGAGGGCTCACCTGTAGGTTTCCTCTGGGGTGGAAGGCAGTGATGAGCCAGTACTGTTTCTCCACCTTCCTCTCCTCAGCTGTCAGGAATTGGAGAACGTTCTCATGACGGAGGTCGGTATTGGAGAAAATGTCCTTCTCGTTCTTCCAGGAAGCGTACTCCTCATAGGGGAAGATCTTCACAGCCACTGTTTCAAACTGATCTGAGGTGGTCTGCTTCAGCTTAGCCTTGTATACCTGAGCAAATCGACCCTTTCCCACCTGGGACAATATCACACATTTAAGAATTCAGTTAAAAATGCGATTATGAGCAGCACAGCAAGATTCTAAAAGGTTACAATTCAAGCATACCAACTGATCCAGCTCTATAGGCAGTGGCTCGGTGTTGTGGTTTAGGTTGTTGGCGACAGTCGAGCTGCTGTCTGACCTGTCGTCATCCATCATAATGGCGCAGGCGTCGCTGCAGTCCAGCCCACCCGCTATTGGCTTGCGCTTCTTAATGCTGCCTTCCCATTGTTGGTGGAGCTGGCGTTGCCGATAGGCTCGGTACCAGTAGAACATCCCAACAACCACGATCCCCATCACCAGCAGGGGCAGCAGGCTCACCAGAATCACAGGTATCAAAGGATCATCCTTAGATGGATCCATACCTAGGAAAAAAAACAGGAGGAAATACATAAAATGTTAAAGAGTATGAGGGATGCCGAGGACCAAGAAGACGTACAATGACGTTACGAAGCTTACAATAAAGTGGATCAGCACAGAGTGATGTAGCGAGGGATAAACCCAAAGCGGCATTTGTGGCATGCCAGTATTGCATTTAGCTTACTAACAGGATATGAAAATTTCCCCATCCAAGAGCTAAACTGCTTGTGGGTTGTTGGTGACATTAAGACTGACTTTGATCTGAATCATAAAAGTCTATTACGAAAAGGTTCATAATGTAGGTTGTGCTGATTGCGGTGAAGGTGAAATGAGTCACAATGAGTTACTGTCATGGCATTTTTTTGCTAAATGCCTACAGGTTTGTGCATTTTTCTCTATCTATATGGAGCTAAAGTGGGCATGAGTAGGTATTTTTTTTTTTATTTTTTTTTTACCACAAAGCTCTGTCGAAGAACGAGAGTAGCAGTACCTCTCCTAAAGCAAAAGCCCACCATTTGAGAATAGTATCTAAAAATTAACTAAAATTAGTGGTGAGGCAGGTCTTTGGAGGACACACAGCCTAATTTGTGTGCTTTGGGAGCAGCGTCCAGCAGCAGCACACTGCCGTTTCCTCCCACTGCTCCTACAGCAAGAGTCCAAAACAAGCGCGACCACCACAGGGAAGTCATTCTTTAAGTCTGCGCTATGAAAACACCATGCTGTTCCATACTCCACAGAGTGCTATAAATCTTGTACTTTCCATTGTAACAATGAGCATAAAATACATTTGGCTCTGTATCATTAGGTCTGTGATCTCAGTAGGGAGCTGACTCTACGCTCAGTCAGTAGGTCTGTACTGGACACAAAGTGAGCAGCCTCCATCTTCATGAACTATAGCATTAACTCCATCCTGACTGCGGCTGCCAGTCTGGGCAGAACGGCAGCCAACCTTCAGGACTGCAGCGGCGGGGAGAGAACAGTCGAGGGCCTGTCTGCTTCGGCTTGGCCCGGCCCGGCCTGGTCTACTTTGGCTGGGAACCTTTTCAAAGAGTGTCTCACTCAGTGCCCCAGGGGAACATTAACCTCCTGAGCGAAGCTGCCACATCGGCAGGCTGGAGGTGCTCAGGCCAAGGACTGACCATTGAATCCGCTGCACCACCCTTCATCTACGTTTTAGTAGGATTTTCCACTTACATGTATTGCTGAGCACTACAGAGGCCCAAAGTCAGATAAGACAAAAAATATGACATATATAATCTACACCAGTAGCTACATAATAAAGTTATTGCAATGTTCTTTGATGGAAAGAAAGAAATAAAGTTTTTGCATTTCGCACTGGTCTGCTTTATTTTGGTTTACGCTTAAAGAACTCAAAAATGATTTTTGTTATTCTACCTGAAGTCGACCTGAAAACACTGGGAGCTAACTACACACACCCTTTATAGCATGTTACCCAGCTGCAGCCATCACTTACTATAAAAGTGCATCAGTGTTAAAAGTCCTGTACAGTAATGTTAGCAAACGCATTTTAGCAAGCAAGCTAATGCTACTACAGGCTAAATAATGGTACTAACTAAAACTGCAAAATGTGAAGAATAGCACAGTAGAGTGCCACACTTACTTCCAATCAATGTAATAAAGATATAAGCACAGAATCTGGGAACCACTTATTAGTGCTAATAAGTGCTAACAACCTCAGTTTATTAGCAACAGCAGGTTAAAATGCTTTAGCTGCTGTCACACACACATGCGCGCGCGCGCGCACACACACACACACACACACACACACACACGTATATATAACATTTTCAGTTAAATTGTATTTATATAGCACCAATTCACAACATATAGCACTTCATATAGTAATAATAATCTAATAATCTAACCTTTATTGATCCCCTTGGGGAAATTCCATCTCTGCATTTGAATCCTATCGTATCCTGCATCCTATTCAAAGTTAACCTTAACTATACATCCTACGGTGCAGCGCCCGGGGAGCAGTCAGGGGTTAAGGGCCTTGCTCAAGGGCCCACAGTGGTGGTGACTGGGATAAGCGGTCGCTCTCACTTTCCCACCTCAACCTCTTGCTAGTCTGGGGGCTAGAACCGATGACCCACCGGTTAAAAGTTCGCTTAACAAACCACTAGGACACCACTGTCCCTAAGTAAGGTGAATTCAATTCAATTCAATTTTATTTATATAGCGCATATTTACAACATATGTTATCACATAGCGCTTGAAGACCTTATGAATTTTAAACAAAGAACAGAGAACCCAACAATCCAAAGTTGCCTTTGGATTCCCTATGAGCAAGCAGTCAGCCACAGTGGGAAGGAACCAAAAAGACCCTTTAACAGAGAGGGGGAAAAAAACTCAGACAGAACCAGGCTCAGTCTGCCTCGACCAGTTGAGGTGAGAGTGGGGATGAGGGATGTGGGGATAGCAGGATAGCAGATGCCAAACAGACAAACAATACAAACAGAACAATAAATATTTTGGAGGTCGGTGAGGCCAGCGACTGCAGATCAGAGACAGGTAGCTACAGATCCATATACTGTATATATATTGTTACTGCATTTTTTTTTCAGTTTTGGGATTCTGTGACAAAGTGCACATATATTTTATTATTTGGTTTGAACTGGCACAGTTAGGTAGCAAAAACTAAACTACTACATAAAATAAACCTTGAAGACTGCATTTGTCATGCCACTACATGCTCTAACCTTTGTAATAATGTGTGGTGTGAAGTTTTAACTGTTTCGGACTGCGGAACCCAAATAACTGTCTTGCAGCCTCATTAACTGTCTGATTGACACTTAACTGTCTGATTCGCACACGTCAAACTTTCTGTCAACATTACAGTGGATAAATAGTATCTTAATTTAGTGGTTGTGTGGCAGCGTTTGTGTGTGCGAGCACAAAACAGTAAATCTTTCTGAGATTGCTTCGGGCAAAACCACAGATGCAATGAATCAAAAATGCTGAAGACAAACACACACGCAGCCTTGTAGATTTGAAACAACTTCAAAAGTCCAGTAGTAAAGTGGGTTGCAAAATAACACTGCCAGACAGTCAGACAGTTCTACTCAAATTCCATGTGTCTGTACATGTGTGTATGCTTTAAGGGTTTTAAGATTGCTTGGAGGTTTTTGGGGTTTTAAGTGTATTTCCTCGCTGTCTTGCTGCCATGATTAGAGAGTGTAAGTGTGTGTATTCGAGGGAGAAACACAGCCAATCAGGTGGTGCCAAGACAAACTGGTAATAGGACTCATGTTGCCTTTTCCAATCAGGATGCCAGAGCGCTCTCATGCTATGCTCAAAGAGGTTTTACACATCATTCAGACTAATGGAGGAATCCTTGCCTCCGGCCTGCGATTACTTACGTCATCGGTGTGTGTGTGTGTGTGTGTGTGTGTGTGTGTGTGTCAGGATGTGGACTCGGGGATTTTAAACCGTGCCATCTCTGACTCACACTCTTAATGATCTAACTAGTTGTTAATTAATTGGACTCAACTCTTTGTGAAGTAATGAGTTTGACATTAAAGAGGAACTATTTTCTTCGGAAAATGACAGAGCCAGACATGATTTCATGTTTGAAACAGGTGATGGGCGTGTAGATGGCAGCCATTAAAAACACAGAGGAGGTGTGTGTTGTGCCAGTGTGTCTACCAGCGAATGACACGTCCAAGGCTTTATTCAGTCTGACTTTCATTCAGAGCCGGTGGTTTTGGTACTTACTGGGTCACATCATGGGAAAAAAAAAAAGTTGTGCATTAATCAGAATACAATTTTTTGCATTTTCTAACAGTAAGGGTAATTTATTCTCCTTACAACTTTCAAAATATAACTGACCACAGTTATACAGTAACTGCATTATCGTGGCATTAACCAGCCATAACAGTGACATGAAGACTAATAAAAGCTAAGAAGTGAGAGATGGTGTGACATTTAATGAGATCATAAGTCAACAACATGCATGATGATGTGTTCAATAGCATCATATCCTCATATTCATTGAATAATTCTTTTAAAATATTTGCATTATGGATTACTTCTATTTGGCTGTGTGAACGTCGTGTAGAAAAGATTTCGGGTTGTTTACCATCTTTCCCAGCAGAGTCTGAACCCTCCTAAATGCATATAAATAACCTGTCTTTATCCAGGCTGGTATCATGTTATGGTGGAGCGTGGAGGAATCCAGCCACAGGGAGGCTGGTAACACTGACTATAAGTGAACATCACGCTCACTATTTACTTGTTATGGTAACAGCGCTGACTTTACAACTCAGACTGCTTCGTGGCTCATATCTCTCCCTCCATCATCCCTCCATCTTCAATACTTCATCTCACCTCAGCGTTCTCTGTTCTGGTCACCATTCGGTCTTTTTGCCTCACACTGCCCTTCTCCTTTAACTTCCCCTTTTAATGCATATGGAAGAGTTGGCCAGCTTGAGTCATTTCTCAATAAAGCCGTCTGCTGTGTGACTGAATGACTGATGTACTCACTGATGACAAGCCAAGATTCCACAGTTAAGGAGGGAAATATAAAAATACGGATTAAAAAAAGCACATCTTGGAAAATGCACAGAGCCAATTTTATATGTCTTCGTCTCCTCTTCCTCTTTGCAGACTGCATCAAGGAGTCCTTCAAATGACTTTTTTCCATTTCTTATTTTGATCTCCTGTTCTTCTGCTTCACGATCAAAATAGAAACACCCCACTGGCATCAAAAAAACTCCATTTTCCCCACTGCATTCACCAGGAGCGATACCAAAATATAACCAATGAAATGACTTAGAAGAGATCAGGCGGCGTCTGTGCAAAATCACAGGCTGTTGGAGCGGAGGAATCCATGTCAGAAATGAATTAGTTCTACCCTCATCTCATTCCTCACATAGCATGCATCCACGCATATAAAACTGACCTTCGCAAGAGCACAGCTGTAAATACAGCACCAAAACAAATACTCTTGTTACTGTGACAAGACAGTATTCCTTATCTGTGCCTTCCTTCCCACTGCAACTAGTTGACAAGCTCCAAAACACATGTGTAACTGATAGGGACTAAAATGGTGTTTGTCTGCAATGAATCATTTTAACAGGATCTTAATTAGGAACAACTGCTGCGTCTGGGAGGCCCGCGTCCCTCGGAGTGTGTGAGGGATCATCTCTGACCAGATTTTATGCTATTGGCACAATGTTTAGAAGACTACAGGAAGTCAAAAACCTGCGATTGGAACTAAAAAAGCAGAATTTAGGTTTTGTCCACAGTAATGTTTAAAGTGTCCATACAACAAACAAACTCATACTGCAGCACACTGCTAGGCCACCCAATTTTCAGAATAATACATTAATAAATCAAAATGTATAGAATATTATAATTCTGACATAGAAAATAATAATGTAAAGGTTTGGTTATGGGCTGGGATAGGCTCCAGCTCCCCCATAGATAATGGATGGATGCATGGTTTGGTTATGTAAAGGAAGCCTTCTTGATTTGTGGATAATATAAGTGCTATATTAATATCAGAGGATCTTTCTCATCATGGTCAAAATAGTGAGGATGCTGGTAAGATTATGAACCAATCATGGTTCCAAAGAGAAAATGTTTGAAACAAGAAACAACCAGAGCTCCTACATGTTACCTACCAGCCCATCCGCCCTGACCTCCTCCCTATACACATTTTATAGTTGCCTGTGATCATCTTCATTCGCCCCTGTCATAAAGACTGCAGGCACTTGAGGCATTTTTTTATTTTTATTTTTTTTTAGAAATATGTCACTTTGGTTCATTTTTGAAACAACTGGTGCTATTTCATTGTTAAAGGTCACTAAAACAGCTCAAACATGGTCTTGTTTGTTGTGAATTCTAATTACATTTTTCCATCACTCAGAGATGCCATGTCATCTAAATTTGATCACAATTACAATTGGTAAGTCCAGGCCACATATAGCGAAATTTGGAATTGATCCAATTATGTGAAAAGAGTATGGAAAAAAATGGAGATTTGTCCAGTGAAAACATATACCAAGATTAAAGAGCTGTGTTGTTATTTATTAGGGGTGTCTTTGGCCTTTACACCAAGTTTCAGAGAGACACATCCTAGGGGGATGGAGGTAAAAAGTTACATCTCCTTCTTTTCCCAGCAAAAACATTAAGACTCGTGTTTCTGCCCACCTGACTTACACCTGCGTAAATCTAATATACACTCTGTTTTTAGCTGTGTTGGTCACCAACTGCTCTATACAAGGACATATCTTGCTCTTTAGCTGCTAAATGCTCCGTTATGTTCACCAGGTAGGTGGCAGTAAACTTTTTACTGACAGTTTTGTGTGGTTTTGTGTTGCATCCAGAGACAAGGTTAATGAGAGTGAACAGTGAACCCAAACAGTAAAGTTGCAGGCCCAAAAGCCAAAGAGGGGAACGGCAAAGTTGAAGGATCATTTTCTAGATTACAAGCAATACCTGTCACAATATGTAGTTATTTGATCCATTATTATAATAAAAATAATGATTAGTGCACTGGCGACTTGTCCAGGGTGTCCCCTGCCTTCACCCTAAGTCAGCTGGGATAGGCTCGAGCCCCCCCGCGACCCTGCAGAGGATTAAGCGGTGTACAGATAATGGATGGATGGATGGATGGATGGATGGATGGATATTTGCTCTCTTGTTTGCTCTGTTTTGGTCTCTTCCAACCTTTGTGCAACAAACTTTTCGCGTTTTAAATAGTTTTCATTCCCGAATCAAATACTGCAGTGTCGCTTGTGAGATACACATAGGTATTCCTTTGGCATTGGTGCCACCTGCATCAATATTCTACACTGAAGCAGGTATTATAGGAGTTTTTTCCAGTTTAAAAGAGGGTAAATAATATTTAAGCAGTTGGATTACTGGCCACAGAATACAGCAAAAGTGCTTTTTTAAATCAAAAAGACATTTTTCGCTATAAAGCAATCCAGTGCTCCAGTAGCCCACAGTACAGATGCAATGCAGAGGTTTGTAATTGGTCCTATATTCACAATAAATGAATAATTCTACCAGTTAATCAATGCAGCAGTGATGTATTGATATTGAAAAGATAATACCAGTGTAATTTGTTTTTGCCTGCACACAGTGCACAAGGTCTAAGCCCACCTGCAGTGTTGCTTGCCTGGAGCTACTGTGTGTTCCCTCTGCAGGTTTGTCTCACCTCCCAGAGCTCACAGCCACCTATTGTTTTCAAAAAACTCCATTAATGGGCACTGTTTTCACTTTTCCTATTACAGTGCACAGTTACATATTTCTCCCAGCTGTCAAAACAAAAACTTAAGGCAGAGTGGCAGGGAAATTTAGAGACGCGCATTGATTTCTTCCAGTGGAACAGCGCTACTTCCAATACAAATGAAATGAATGTGACTTTATGGTGCTTCACAGCTACGTTTGGCGGAATTAAATGGGTCATCATCCATCAAGTGAGGAATTGCATTTTCTAGTAGAATAACCGCTTTAATGCACTTTTGAAAACAAAGGGAGGCTTTGACCTCTGGGGTAGAAGGCAGATCTGCAGTGGGACAAACAGTTGCAGCAATACATTGATCCGACAACAACTTTCTGCATCCAGATCAGTTTACTGGGAATTTCGAGTAACAGCCCAACATGTTCTCAGTCACTACCCGGAGCATCTCCTAAACGGGCCTGGGTCGGTTGAATATGGCAGTGCTGTTTGAATTAGCAGTTAGCATTAGCATTTAGCAGCTGGCTAAATGGTAGTATTGGCACTGGTCACTACCTGGAGCATCTCCTAAACGGACCTGGGTCAGTTGAACGTGGCAGTGCTGGTTGAATTAGCAGTTAGCAGTTAGCTAAATGGTAGCATCAGCACTGGTCACTACCTGGAGCATCTCCTAAACGGGCCTGGGTCAGTTGAACGTGGCAGTGCTGTTCGGATTGTGTAGGAGCAGTGTGAACTGGCACTAGGGGGGGTGACTCTGGGACGCCAGAGTTCACCTCCTAGCCTCCTGGAGGTGTCGTGGGACTAAGTAGGCGAAACACCATTGAAGGGAGGTTTCCACCTGATGACCCCCAGAGACGTGTTAGGAATCACTGCTCACTGGTAGGTATAGACACAGATTAGGGATCCTAGGTCCATCATTGAGTATGAATCCTTTCTTTTTGAGCAGTGTCTTGATTTTAAATTAACCCAAGTCATCAAACGCGACAGTTTGTTCAAAGCTGCTGGCATCTTTGGTGCAGTGACGTCAATATTCAACGCTGATAGACATGTAGGAGTTTTTTCAGCTTAAAAGAGACTCATGAGTATGATGGAGGAGACTGAGGTTTGCGTCCCATGTTGAAGCATATTTTTTTCACTTAAGTTTCGGTTTTATTCAGTTTGGTAACAAAAACTACTTGGTTAGGTTTTGAAAAAGCATTTTACAAGGCCCAACTTTAAATTGCATGAAAAGGAGTTACGGTGACAATGGAGAATATTTGGCTACAGCCTCATGGCATTTATGTCTGATGCTGACGGACTGATAAATGATGCTAAAGGACATCCATTGTGTTCAAATGGGACACCAAGGGGTCCTGACAAAGCAGCAGTGTGTGATGAATTGGAACTGAGACCAGACAATCAGCAATTATTCTGATCATTCTCATATACAGTCTTGAATGAAAATTTAAATGTGGGTCTAAATTAAATCAAAAATTAAACTGAAACATTCATTTTGTGTTGTACTGTCACTCTTCCCTTAGATTTTTGTATATTTATTGGTGTGCATTCTTGGCCAAGGGAGACCCCTTGAAAAGAGATTTTAACCTCCTGGGCAAAATGAAAGGAAACAGTTTGACATTTTCAGAAATACACTTATTTGTTTTCTTGCCAAGAAAAGTAGAATATCACTCTCACTTTTAAATATACTATATTGCCAAAAGTATTGGGACACCCTTCCAAATACTTGAATTCAGGTGTTCCAATCATTTCCATGGCCACAGGTGTATAAAATGAATGGGTCGCTCTCAGGAGCTCAGTGAATTCAAGCATGGTACTGTGATAGGTTGCCACCTGTGCAATAAGTCCATTCATGAAATTATGGTTTTGGCGGTTGCCAGGAGAACGGTACTTGCCTGACTACATTGTGCCAAGTGTAAAGTTTGGTGGAGGGGAGGTTATGGTGTGGGCTTGTTTTCCAGGGGTTTAGCTTGTCCCCTTAGTTCCAGTGAAAGGAACTCTTAATGCTTCAGCATACCAAGACATTTTGGACAATTTCATGCTCCTAACTTTGTGGGAACAGTTTGGGGATGACCCCTTCCTGTTCCAACATGACTGTGCACCAGTGCACAAAGCAAGGTCAATAAAGACATGGATGAGCCAGTTTGGTGTGGAGGAACTCGACTGGCCTGCACAGAGTCCTGACCTCAACCCGATAGAACACCTTTGGGATGAATTAGAGCAGAGACTGAGAGCCAGGCCTTCTGGTCCAACATCAGTACCTGACCTCACAAATGTGCTCCTCACAAACACACTCCTAAACCTTGTGGAAAGCCTTCCCAGAAGAGTTGAGGCTGTTATAGCTGCAAAGGGTGGGCCAACTCCATATTAAACCCTACGGATTAAGAATGGGATGTCATTAAAGTTCATGTGGGTGTAAAGGCAGACGTCCCAATACTTTTGGCAATATAGTGTATAAAGCTACAGTCAGGACGCGGTTAGGTTAGCTGAGCAAAGTTGAATAACAGGGGGATAACACCTCAAGATTTCACTAATCAACACGTCATGTCTTGTTACTTTAATGTAAACCCAATTAGAAATTTAAAAATAGCAAGCTGTGAGTAATATGGTGCAATTATTTCTTGGCACGATAGCTTTGCCAGCTGACACGTCGCATCTTTGTAGAAATAGCCCCTTAATGGTGAATCTGTTTCGTGATTTGTTTTTAGTTAACCACTACTCCGCCTGACAAAGAGCACGTAGAATCTTACCTTAAACAGGACTTTGACACAGCCTCAGCCCAGCCTCGCTGTGCAGTTGGGACCTCGGTGACCCTGCGAGCCTGCTGACACAAACAAGGTGACACTTAAAGACGCGGGCCGCTAACGCACATCCCAACCAGATGATGTCAAAATCAATATGGCAATGTCATCAGGCTTGCTTCAGGAGTAATGATGGTCCCTCAACCTGCTCTAAAGTCATGC
>OMNN01100616.1:0-10781 GCA_900302755.1 Chromis chromis | reverse complement strand
GCCGTCGTTGGAAAGCAAATCAAAGCATCTCTTTTATAATGAATTATAAAGGTGTGGATGATGGAGAGTCTTCTCCTACAGTCTGTCCTCATGACAAGCATGATTTGTTTTCCTGCTGTTGTTATTTTTGCATCGCAGCCCCCTTGTACCGCAGATTTGGGTGGATAAAGACATTTTCCTCACCCTCATGGACCCTTGCAGATGCAGAAAGCCTGAATTGCCCTTTAGGTCCACAGTTTGCTCACCTATGGCGTCAAACCCAGAGCGCTCTCTCACATTATTCCATAGTTTTGCCACATTATAATGTTTTCCTGTCCAACATTGCTCACTAACATTCTCCATGTTGCATTAATGAAGAAAACAACAATACTTAAGTGATATGGCAACAGGACATGCAGTAGTTTAGCCCCATCGCTGACTTTAGCACTTTATATGTTATACTGCACGGCCTACTGCATTTTAGAACAATACTGAAAACATCAAAGCTCTGAAATAACACAGAAGTATGTAGTTAAGCAAAAATATATGTGTTAAGCACAATAAATGCAATATTTCAGATTCATTTCCAATTAGCCACTGTTTGCTGAATACTTACTCTCAGGAAATCTAAAGGGAACTTCAGATTGTTGGGTTCTCTTTTTAAAATTCCCAAGGTTTATATAAATAAAGTTGAATTGAATTGAAAAAACAGCTGGATAGCTCAGTGACTAACACCCCTGACCTTGGCATGGGAGATTGGTGGTTCAAATCCTGGTCAGGGTGCAGGTGTCCAGTGAGGACCCTTAGGCAAGGTCCTTAATGCTGCCCCGCCTACCTAGTTATGTACGTCGCTTTGGATAAAAGCATCTGCTAAATGAAATTGTAGAATTGAATTTAACATTGTTTAAGTTAATGACAGCTCTGCACACATTTGCAAAACGATTGAAACCGTTTCCAGCTAACAGGTGACCCTCGTCAAAAGTTAACTGGAGGAGTTCCAGCCTTCTTCAAGACATCAGTTGTGTTGTTCTGCAGTAGTTTTGGCAAAACAGCAAACAGCCACTTCAGCTACTGAAAACATGAAGGTCGGCCAATCCGGTAAATGCTAAAAACTAGATACAAGGAAAATATCAAATGTTGCAACAAATTTGGCTGGAGATCATTCAAAGCTACAGAAATCGACAATTAGCAGCACCTCGGATTACAACATCAGCTGTTGGCAGGGGACGGAGACACAGCTGAGATGGATTTGGGATGAGTTGGACCACAGAGGGAAGAAAGAGCAGCCAACAAGTGCTCAGCATATGTGGGAAAATCTGCCGGAGAAGCTCCAGGTGCCGACTTCATGGAGCTGCTTGGAGAGTGTGCAAAGCGAAAGGTGGCTACTTTGAGGAATCTACAACATATTTTAGTTTCTGCACATTTCCACGTGTGTTATTTCATGGCTTTGATCCGTGTAGAAAATGAAGAAATAAACCCCTGAATGTGTGGATGTCTGCAAACTTTCAGCTGGTTCTGTAAGTTGAATCACTCGGGGTCTCGCAAACGTTGCCCTCACATACCAGTTTCTCACACTAATAACATACCACGGCGGGCGGCTACCTCACCCCTCAGCTATCCCTCTCAGAGCCCACAGCTCTTAAGCCATGCGTTGAGAGCAGGGAGAGCTGTGCATTATCCATTTGCTATGCTTCCTCCAGCTTTGATGGATCAAAGAGCATGTTGGGAGCAGCAAAACAAAACGCCGGGAGAGGAAGAGGACGGACAGAGGGCTGGCAAGGAGAGAGATGGAAGGAAGAGGGCAGGGAAGGGGATGGAGTACATGGAATAAAATGCACAGAAAAGGAAAATATTACCAAAACAGAAGTAATTTACGCAATATTGTATGTCAGTTTGGTCGTATCGGTTCAGCTACTTCTGCACTTGTTTCCAGAGCAGGTTGGAACAAGCCAAGTCTTTTTCAAGGGTATTTGGTTACTGATGGACACAGGGGATGCAACCTGTGACCTGCAAGTACAAAAACACTCCAAGACAAGAACCGTGAAGAACAACAACGGAGGTTCAAAAAGCAGGGAATGAAAAGATCTCAAGGAGAATTAGAAGCTGGAGAGGTGAGAGGAAGACAAACAGGAACAAGGTTTAGTTAGAAGCAGATTAGGGAAGAAAGAGGAAGGAAACATTGGGATCGAGGGGAGGATATGCAGAGGAAGAAAAGTTGGAGATTAGGAGAAGTAGGGGAAGAAGTAGAAGACGAAAAACAAAGCGGTGAATGGCACGAGAAAGAAAGAGGGAAGTGAAACGAGATGGAAAATGAAAGGTGGAGGAAGAGGAGAGAAATGAAGAGATAAGAAAGCCAATATTTTTTTGAGGAAAACCAGTGCAGGAGGGATGAAAAGCGAAGCTTGGGTGGAGGTCTGTTAGCAGGAAGTTTGTGCGTAAGCGTTGGCCTGGGGAGATGGAATCTGTTGCGGTGTGCTGTGTTTGTTCTGGCTTAGCGGCCCTCAGCAGGCCTCCTTCACCGGGCATCAGGAGAAAAGGGACGGAGAGCAGGAAACTGAGGAGAAAATGAAGAAACAATGAGTCGATAACCAGTGAGAAAGCAACAACGGAGGTAAATCCTGAGTCATGCTGCTTTCTGAAATAAAAGCAGTAAAGGCTACATGGCCAACTGTAGTCATAACAACTGGAAATGTAAAAACAGTGTGGACTGCGCAGACTACTTCCAGGACTGGAACCAGTGGATGATCCCAGGAGGCTTAGCTCATTCTGAAGCTAGTTTAACTGCTGCATTTCCCAACAGTACCACCAGATTTCACGAGGACTTTTGTAAGATGCGGGTTTCCCACTAATGAGACGCTGAGAGTGCAGAGGTGTTCTTGGGTAACACACTGAAATTTGGCCCCACAGTGAAAGCTGAAATGATCCTTTCATTGTTTGCATCAGAAATTCCCCCAAAATCCGCTGCATCAGACATAGTGTGACTGAAAATGGAACGAACAATGGCTCATAAAGTGTATTTTAAGTGTGCTTCATACTGGAAAAAAAATATTTTTCCACTTTTGAGCAGCTGCAGTTTTAGATTAACATGCATCAATCCCTAGCCCTTCTGCGTGTGGACGTGTCCTTGGGTAAGACACCAAATCTGTTAGCCAAATCTGGTCCTCCAACAAAAATTTTGGCCCCACAATGGAAACTGAAATTCTCATTACATAGTTTGCATGAAAACCTTTACATAATTTCACCTAAATTTACTGCATTATACAAAAACAGCTTACAGATGCATTTAGGCAACAATAAGACCGAAGCTGAAAAAAAAAGCCCCCCTGATTGAACTTGATTGTTGACATCTGTACTGTGTGACTAAATATGAAATGGGACAAACAATGGATGGTTCAAGCACTGTATTTTAGGTGTGGTCCATACTGCAAATGGTTCAAATATGGAAAAGTGTTTTTCAGCATCAACATGCATCAATCCCCGACCCTTCTGCATGCCGATGTGTTCTTGGGTAAGACTCCGAAGCTGGAAGTTGCCATCTGTTGGCCAAATCTGGTCCTCCAGCAAAAATATTTGGCCCCATACTTGCTAAGCTGAAATTATTATTTCATAGTTTGCATATCAAAACATTTACATAATTTCCTCCAAATTTATTTTTTATTATTATTTTTTATTATTATTATTATTATTAACCTTTATTTAACCAGGTAGGTCAATTGAGAACCAGTTTGCATTCACACTGACAATCTGAGACAGCATAAAAGGTAAATACAAAAAAGTGAGGACATAAAGAGAGAGAAAAAAACAAACAAACAAACAAACAGTGTACAAACAGAGTTAAACATGGTAAAAGATTTTCAAAATAAATTAGTACAGCGACACTAGATAAAATAATAAAAGAACCAGAAATGCCATATGCAAGTGAGGAAAAAGAACAAGTGGCATAGTAATAGTAATAGTAAATAAATAAAATAAATGCATAAATAAGCGAATCAATCAAGGGTAAAAATAGATTAGATGTTATTTTTTGCTTGTAGTAGCTGCTTGTAGCTGGAAATTTGGGTTTTCTTAGCAGAATGACACCAGTACCGCAAATAATGCATTGCTTTACATGCTGTTGTTTTAAAAGTGCTTAAGATTAATAAAATGAACCTGACCTGCTTGAGCCAGAGGGAGTTGACAGAAACTAGAGCCTGACCCAGCCCAAACCTATTTGTTGTATGCTTTGAGTTTTGACGGGGAATTTAAAAAAAAGAAAAAGAAAAGAACCGCAACCGAGGATCAGATTTGAGATTCATTCCCCTACAGAGACGGAAAAGACGCATTAATTCTCAGAGTGAGTCATGCAGGAACATTGTCCAGTTAGTCACTCGATAGCCGACCTGAACCTGTTTCCTGTGACTTCTGTTAAACGCTGCACGTCTCAGTTTAGCTCTTTATCTGTCCTCGGTCTTCCTGTTGATGTCTGAAGTTATGTACGAGCAGCAGAAAGCAACATGCTGAAGACCGAAGGCGTAACTCGGACTGTAAATGCGACACACCTCCAGGTTCAGGGCTGTGCAACTTCCCCTCTGTGCACAATGAGATATACACAAGCCCTTGCCCTTTTCCTGTATCCAAATAAACAGTCCAAAACAGGACTATTTAGCAGGAACAGTGCATGCGTGTTGGTGCACATGCGTGTTGCGTAAGCATGACTGAGGTCCTTCATTAGAGCTGCTTCCTCTGGTCACAGTTCATTGACCTGCAGGCTCATAACAGAGCTGGGAATCTGTATGTTTCTGTGTGTAGCCGAGCATTTGACTTAACTTAACGTTCTGTAAACACGCTCTCCAACATGGGCTGCACTCGTATTTACGCAGCACTTAAGCACGTCCAAGTAGTTTTAAATTGTGCTTCATTTGTCATGATGTGATGCTGGTGTCTGGGTTCTTTCCGCTGTCTGACCTCAACAAGTTGCACTGCAGAGCTGTGTGATGGTGGAGATGTTAATCATTGGTAGGCAGCGCTTCCAGCAGGGAGTTGAGTTTCAACGTGAAATGTCAGGATTTTTTGGAAGTTAACTAAGACAATTAAAGTCTATTCTTAATTGACAGTCCATATTTGTAGGTTTGGTCCACTGAACTGTTCCAAGAACCAAAACAAGTGACGTTTTGATCCTAAAATGTTAGCTCAACACTCCCATGTCAGTTGAACGTGCATCTAGACCCAGTGGACAGTTAGCTTAGCTTAGCATAAAGAGTGGAAGCAAGGGGGAAACGGCTAACATTAAATGTCCAAAAAATATATGCTTTTTTTTTCTTTTTGGAAGTTAACTTTTCCTCCACAAAAATACTGAGACAGTTGAAGTTTATTGTAGTAAGTAACAGTCCAAGTTTCTATTGAAAGCAGAAGGTTTGGTCCATTTAATTGCTCCAAGAACCAAACCATCAATATCCCGTTTAGATCTTAAAATATTTGCCTGACATTTTTGAAACTGCCACTCCCATGTCTGTCTGTGGAATATGCATCTAGAGCCAGTCAACTGTTAGCTTAGCTTAGCATAAAGGGTGGAAGTAAAGAGAAAACGGCTAACATTAAATGTCCAACGCTTGGAAAATAAAGCACATTTCTAAAGCTTATGAGTTATTATACAGCCATGTAGAAAAAGTAAGTACATTTTGTTTTTGCCATGAAAAGAATATCAATAGATGCAATATTCTTCTATGGGAGAAGCAAGTACAGCTTTGACTCTAAAAGCTGATATTGATCATTTTACCAGAAATTAGTTCTTGTAGGGGTTCTTATGGGTCTAAAGGTGTGATAAATGCAGTACTTACTTTCCTCACTGGCTGATCTGTTTTGTATTACTCGGCTAAATTGGGAAATCCCTTTATGTGTGTGTGTCTGTTCTTTGCACAACACGGCAGGCATGCATTTGATCTACTTCAGATTTGGCAGGTGTATTGGTGGGGAACTAAGGAAGTGCAGTGTTGAGTTTGAAGTCATTTGGATGAGCGGATTTTTGGGGTGTTTTTTGGAGTCCTCACCCTAGCCTTTGGTACAGTGTCACATGATTCTGACGTACTAGTTCATTCAGATTATTAGCTTGCCCAATGTCTTTATGGATCTTATTAGGATGGGACATCATCACATGACATCGTACATTTGCCTTTAAGATAAGATGAGATAAACTTTATTGATCCCTCATTGGTTTGATTTACATTTTACAGCAGCTACAAACAGATGAGTCATGAAAGAAGCAATAATACTTCACTTCGTCAGGTCACCAGCAATACAACAAGTTTGAAATGGGTGACTGTTGAGATATGCAAAGAACAAAGAGACAAACATGGAATACAGGTTTTTTGATTTATAGTTCGATATAATTGACAACAACGTGTAAATTTTATATAATTTGTTTGATTTTATCATTGTTTTCTTTGTTTGGCATGGTGCACTGATTTTCTTTATTTTTGTTAGCATAAAGAACATACTAGCTTACAGTTCTCTGAGGCTTACTCGGCTAATGTCTTGGCTTCATCTTCATATTTGTTGTGAAGTTGTGAGCGTCATATCATCTCAATCTAAAACCAGAAGAAAGTTAGAGAATTGCATTTCCCAAAAGTTGAAGGCTGGATTTTCCCACTCTTATCTTGTTGTCTTACATTTGCTTTTAATCATCTCTAACTCTGACCCCATCATCTGTCCTGAAGCAAAGAGGATGTTTGTTTTTGTTGTCCTGTTTTTTTTTCCTCTCTGTGTGAATCGGTCCTGTATTCAGATGTGTTTCTCTTTGTGTGTTCTAGGTGACCTCTGCTTGTATCCCGGCTCCCTCCAATGATCTGGTAAGTCCCCTTCGTTCACTCCGGAGCTTTCTGAGCTCAGTTTCCCCACGTTGTCTGGCCATAGTTACGAGGTTTGGCTCCACAAAACCGCAGTTTGGTTTCCTCCTGCTGGATTCCTTTTGGGAAGCTGAGCCCTCGGCCCAGTATGAGCTCGGTTCATTCCTGGAGCGCTGCAGGAGAAAGAAAAAACTGTAGGACGTAGTGATGTTTATCCATTAGGGAGTCTGTTTGTTTAATTAACTTTCATTTCCTTCCTCTTATTGCCTCCTCTTCTCCCCTTTTTCACCTCCTCCCTTTGCCCTACTTCCTCACACCGTCATCCTCTCATCCAGCAGCGTAGAGGGACGGCTCCATCTCGACACATCCAACACCTGGTGAGCACTTTAACCTCCATCCTTTCTTATCATCCTCCTCCTCATCTTCACCCTTTTTCTCTGCATTACCCTCCTCACAAGTTTCCTTCCACTTCCCCATCATGCTGACTATCTTGGAACTTTAAAAGACTTACATGTAAATAACATGTTGTGGCTTCCTTGAACTTGTTTTAGCACATAATGCTAACAAACCAAAGTGAGAGCGATAGAAAGTTCTAGCAAAATAGTAAAATTTGACTTTTTTGGGAATGTTTTATGGAAGAACGTTCTGCAGACAAAATGTTCCACCTTTGTGAATATGTCACATTACAGGAACATTTTATCTTCTGAGGCCTCGATAAATCTTGAAAACATTTTTTGAATGTTAAGAACGTTCTTCTGTGATCATGGAACATAATCCTCCATCCTCTGAATGTTAAAACATTCTGTCTTAGTTCACTTTTAACCTCACAGGAACATTATTTGAAATGATCAATATCCTTAAAATGTTCTTTGAACATTAGATGAAAATATTTTCTTTCAAACATTATTAGAACTTGTAGGTAATGTTGTGGAAACGTTCCCTGCTTGCTGGGTTGCTCTTTGCCCAGCTGTAATGTTTTTGTTTTCAAATCCTTTCGAGGAACGTTTTTGAAAAGTTTTTTTGCAAAGTTCTAGTAATGTTTTCAATGGGAAGTTTTCTTTTACTTCCCAGAGGATTCTCCCTAAAGGCAGGATGAAGTTCTCTAAAGATGCTCTAAAAATGTTCTGAAAACATTTTCCAAATGCTGCATTGAGAACATTCTTCCTTTGTTACATTTTATTGAAGAACGTTCTCAACAGCAACATCCACAAAACATCCTCAGAACATTGCAAGTAAAATGTTCCACCTTTGTTGGTTTGAGAACGTTCTTTTGTTATCATGGAACATAATCTGACAACATCCTGCAAACATCCTCTGAATGTTAAAACGTTCTGTCTTAGTTCACTTTTAACCTCAGAGGAACATTATTCTTAAAATGTTCTCAGACCATTAGATGGATGATAAAATGTAAAAGTCCAAAAATTGCACATATTTGCAGGACAAAATTTGAACTCGATGCAACAGATTGTATGTTCCAATAAAAATGTTCCATCTCAGTTAACTCTTAACCTCATAGGAACATTAATTGAAATGATAAATATCCTTAAAATAATCTTTAGACATCAGAAATGTTTTCTTTAAAACAATATTAAAACCTGTAGATAATTCCCTGCTTGCTGGGTATTTTTGGACACATTTGCACACCAGACTAATGCAGTGTCTAAAATCATATGTATCATGTTATCAGTGGAAGAGCCACACGCCTTGATAAAGTAATACTCAGACTTTAAGAGATGAAATCTGCCACTACAGCTTTGCATGCAGCTTTTATGCAATTTCAGGTGCACATTTAGTTACATTAACACCAACAGCCAATCATATCCCTTAATAATGTAGCATGCAACACGCAAACAGCCAATCATTTATCAGGTTGTTGTGTGCGTGCGATATGACAACAGAAACAGAAAATAAGTGAGGACAGAGGAAACTGTGGATAAAAAGGACAAATCAGCTTGGATCATTTGCATTCGGGTTTTGGGTGTTACATGTTGTTTGTTGTTTATTTGTATATTCTGTGTGAAAAGAAATCTAATTTAGTGTATTTTTGTTTTGTGTTTTTTTCACTCCACAGGGATCCACCAAGTCCTTAACCTACACCAAACAGAGAAACACTCTGCCCAGGTAAAAACACCTCATTCTTTTCTCGTAAATAGTATGTGAATTACATTCAGATATCGTTTAATAAAGATGCAGATGAAGTTGTTGGGTTTCCATGTCGACGCTGTAATCTGAACCCTCTTCCAGCTGTTTGTTCTTAGTGGAAGGTTTAGTTTGATGGACCGGGTTGATCTGACCTTCATGTTACACTCAGTATCCAGTTTCTCCTCATCCATCCCGACTGTGCGAAGCTGTTTTCATTTCTCTGTGTTCGTTCCTCTCCCTCCGTCCAGGAGCTTCAGCGTGGACCGGGTGATGGAGCGAGTGATGGAGCGCCACTACGACTTCGACCTGACCTACATCACCGAGAGGATCATCTCCGTCTTCTTCCCGCCCAAGCTGGAGGAGCAGCGGTACCGTCTGAACCTGAAGGAGGTGGCGGCCATGCTCAAGTCCAAACACCAGGACAAGTTCCTGGTGAGTAGATACAGCTTTCGCAATCTGTTGCTATTTTGCTGCAGCAGTGATTTATTTTTTCCCTTCTTGGAGTTAAATTCAGCCGAAGATGCTCGTTGCACAATGGACCACAGGAAGCCGCAGAATACACTCAGCAAAGCCACAAATAAGCAGTTTATTTGTTTTCTCTGTCACACCCGTGATAAAATAATGGAAATGATTGCCGGTTGCAGGGACAATAAAAACATGTTTCCCGTTGCAGCTCCTGAATCTCTCTGAGAGGCGCCACGATATCAGCAGACTGAACTCAAAGGTAGGACTTTATTTCTACTAAATCGTCACTTCATGTTCAAATTCAGCAACTTTCTCCTCAATTTTTCCACCTCTTCCTCCATCCTCCACCAGGTCCACGACTTCGGCTGGCCCGACCTCCACGCCCCGCCGCTGGATAAGATCTGTGCCATCTGCAAGGCCATGGAGACCTGGCTGACCTCCGACCCCCAACATGTGGTGGTTCTGCACTGCAAGGTCAGAGTTCAGGAGCTTCATGCTGCTTCTCAGGCTGTAAAACGGGCAGATGTAGCTGCAAGTTGCACTGACTGAAGGCTGCAGAATATCTTAGATTACTGCTAGTTAGATGCAGATTCCATTTTCATGCTAACAGCTACATTAATAGTAAAAATACTGAATAAAGGTTGAATAAAGTACACAGTTTGAATCGAATACAAAAAAGAGATTTAAAGCAGAATTGTGCATGTTTGTAGAGACTATTTTGATTATAAAAACACCTGCGATGACCAAGCTGCCTGTTATTAAATCCTCTACTTAAGAAACAGCAGCAATAATTACAAGAAATCAAACGGTGGCAATAAGTGGACACTTTAAAAATAGCACTAAGGAAATCTTTTAACAAAATATTTGATAGATTCGCTCAAATGCATCCAACGCAAACCACCATGAAACACTATGAACAAATTTAAATTTAATACGCATCAAGTTGACATCATTCCGTTCTCCTTATTTATTTGTCATGTATGTGTTTATTTCTTTTATACACTATATTGCCAAACGTATTGGGACACCCCTCCAAATAATTGAATTCAGGTGTTCCAATCACTTCCATGACCACAGGGGTATAAAATCAAGCACGGATGCTGAGGCACACATGCAGAGTCAGTAGTTACAGACCTCCAGACTTGGTGTGGCCTTCAGATTAGCTCCAGAACAGTGGTAGAGAGCTTCATGGAATGGGTTTCCATGGTTGAGCAGCTGCATCCAAGCCTTACATCACCAAGTGCAATGCAAAGCGTCGGATGCAGTGGTGTAAAGCACACCACCACTGGACTCTAGAGCAGTGGAGACGTGTTCTCTGGAGTGACCAATCACGCTTCTCTGTCTGACAATATGATGGACGAGTCTGAGTTTGGC